>JAXRKP010000406.1:255000-270000 GCA_037039925.1 Doris montereyensis
AAACTCTTGGTTCTTGGAATTTCATTCAATATGCTTATAATATGTAAATTTCTGTCAAGATCTACAGGCCCATAAAACAATATATTCTACGTTATAAGAATAGTATCTCATCCTTTTAGTCCGGGTAATCGTGCATTGCACAGATGCATTGTGTGATATCTTAAGTTGGCCATATCGTAATGTTACCAAAAATAGATCCTTCCATTTTTTGCGGACTATATAAGGATCGCGATCCGAACTGGCGTAGGCACATCCGTTCGCGGTTGATGAAAGAGACAGACACGTTTAGAGAAAAAGGTGAGAATTGTCATGATATGTGACTTATAGACTTGCTTTTGTAATAGGCAACAAGTATCAGCTTTGATGTTGTTTGCCAAGAAAATGCGCTATTAATCCTAACGCGATATTTAAAATTTCATTTTATTTTATAAAACTGTAATTATTATTCTTATTACCTTTGAAAATAACGCTAATTCTACTTGACTATAATTCGTTGAGACAATCACATATGTTAAGAAGGTGATGTAATTGCTAATATAATTAATTTCCACTCACCTTGAATCTGATACCGTACTGGTATCAAGGCGGTAACTATTTCCATGGTCTCCCCTTAAACGCATTCATTAACCATCGAAGACAGGCGAGGTGGGTCTTTCCATATGTGAAATCAAGGTAGATTTACAAATTAAGACAAAAAATGGAGACCTAGATGTTCCCATGGATACAAAATTGCAACTGCTCGTCACCCGTCATTTACTTGCCAAGGAACGCTTCGAGTTGAAAAGAGGACGTGCGCAACACGCAAGAAATTCAGTCATGTGTCCAGAATCTAACACACCTACGTTTTGTATACTCCATTAAAGGGAGATGAGTGCAGGAACATTTATCTTATTGAGCGATTTGTCACATGCGTCTTCGGGTGCGTCTGACACATAACGGGAAGTATGACCTATGGCATGTCCGAAACAAATAGCGAAAGAGAAGTTTGATTTCCCTGTATCTTGAGAGTAGTTTTGCGTTGTCAGTCTGCTTGAGGGGTTTCGTTGCAGATGTGAATACGTCACACAATGAATGTGACGTACATTTACGTTGACTCTCTGCTTAAACTCTAGCACACCTACCAGATCTTTGATATTCCTATCTAGTCCCGTGTAACGTTCGAAGCCCTAACTTACAGCAGGCGGCTGCAAATAACGTCAAATTGCTCCGCAAAGACCAGCGTCCTTTTATTACGCTTGCTGCCCGCATCACCCTTTGGCTATCCTCTCTCCAATCTTCGCTTCTCTCTGCGGTAGTGTATATCTGCATACTGTTCCCTCTGGTCCATTCTTTGATGTTGTCAGATTATCCTGTTTTCAGCCTTCCTCTTTTGCCTTCACCTTTCCCTGTAGTATATATTTCATCAACGTACATTTGTTTCTGCAGACATATCCAAAGAAAGAGGGTTTCCTTTTCTTTACTATTTTCAAGAACTCTCTGGTAGAGTTGAGATGTTTTAGGATACTTTCTTCCGTTCTTTGCTCTTCCCACCTTACTCTCAAAAAGCGTGTGTAGAATAACATTTCTGAAGATTCTACTTTCTTTTTATTTCTCTTTTGGAGTGTCCATCCCTCTGCCCCGTATGTCATCACCGTCCAAATCAAACATGTCATAGCTTTGATTTTCAGTTTGTATCTTTCCACATATTTATAAGGTCCATCATTCTTTTCTTTGACATCGCAATTCTGACGTTGATGTCTGTGGAACTATCGCCACTGTCGGTTTTTATAGATCCTAGATATTTTAAATGGCTCTCACATTCTATTTCTTTGTTGCCAATGGTTATGGGACTGCATAATGCTCTCCAATGTGCATTCATTTTGTTTTCTTTGCGTTCAGCTCGAGTCTTTTCTTTTCTTCAACTGAATTTAGTTTGTTTATCATTGATATTGCTTGCGTATGGTCGTTAGCACACAAGGCTGTGTCGTCTACATAACTTAGGTTTGAGACTCTCCTTCCTCCTATCATTATTCAATATTCTTTCATATCAGCATCTCTTATAATTTGTTCTGTGTATGTGTTAAAGAGGTGCGATGATAGAATTCAACCTTGTCTAACACCTTTTCCGATTTTGAAATTCGGGGGAAGCACATCGTGCTAAATCTTGAAAAGTTCATTATGGCTTACGCTGTCAAAAGTCTTGCTGTAATCAATAAAGATGCTACATGTATATGCTTAGTTGTGTACTTCGATCAGCTTTTCTATCATGACCTGGATGGCGCATGCTACTATGTAACCAGTGCCTCTGCCAGGTCTGACCCCGGCCTGTTCTTCGCTAGTTCTTCCTCTACTTTGACTTTAAGTCTGTGAAGGATAATATACAGCATAATTTTACTTGTATGACTAATCAGGGATATTGTTCTATACCTACTGCGGTCTTTTACATCGCCAGCTTTGTGACGCATTACTAATTCTTGTTGTTTCCATTCCTCTGGCCACTGGCAAGAATTACAAATCTTGCAGCATAACGAATGTACTGTCTGTAATACTCTGTCACCGCTTGCTTTTAATAGTTCTGTAGGTATGTTATCTAAGTAGTTTATCGTTCTTTAGTTTCCTAATGGTATTTTCGATCTTATGTATCAGTGGATCTGGCTCTCGGATTTCTATATATTGTTTTTTTTTTATCACTATTTGTACTTGCATCCGATTTAAAAAAGTTGGTCGCCATATTCTCTCCAACCAGTCTTTACTTTTTCTGAATCTGTGACTGTGAGTGTTTCTCTCCATGGACATGTTTTGGTTGAGATCTTTTTCGCTTGAACTATTTTATCTTATTATACAATTCTTTTGATTTGCTGTTTTTGTCAAATTATTGAACTTGTGCGCATTCTTTTTTCTAGCCATTCTTTCTTATCGATATTAACCTGTCTTTTTATTTCTATTTAAAGTCTCTGATATTGTTGAGTGTCCCCTTTTGCCTGGCTTTTCTTTTCTTGTCAGCAAGTTCTATGATTTTCTTCCTTATCCGTGGCATTGCTTTCTTTGTATCTTTTCGTTTCCTGAAAAGTGAATATGCAGTTCGTTTCCATGTGTCTTCCATATCCATCCATAATTCTTCTGGTGTTTTAAAGACAGCTTCAATTCGTTTTCTGTTTCTATGACGTATTTTGTATCCATCTCCGGCTCATGCAGTTTCTCTAGATCGTATCACAGTAGGGGCCTGCCTGAATCTTTTTTCCTAAAACCTTTCAGTTTCATCTTTGCTGTAAGTAAGCTGTGATCAGTATCACAGTCAGTACATGGCTTAGTGTTACAACTGAGGAAGCTTGAGAACCAGATTTTACTGACTAGTATAATGTAGTCGATTTGATTTTTTACCACTCCATTTGGTGATATCCGGGTATATTTTTTTCGGCGACGGCATTCAACCCATGAGGTGAGTATATCATAAGTTGGGTTGCTTCTGAGAAAGCCGTTTATATTTCTTTGTCCCAGACCTTGGTGTTTTGAGCTGCCTTCTCCAACCTTACTGAAATCATCGCCCATTATTATTAGTAGTAGCATTCCTGGTCTTTGTGGGATCTGTTACTGATTTTGCTTCTTCTGTGCTTTCCTTTTCCATTCCTTCCTTTCTCGTTATAGGAACTTGCACAGCAGTGCAGTTGTGATCGCCCGTGTTGGAAATCAACCTCCCGGAAGGGTTTAAGTTGATCTCTTAATTACCTGATGTTTTCTCCATGGACGGTTCCCTCCGCAGTGGGAGAGGGAGAGGGAGAGGGAGAGGGAGAGGGAGGGAGAGAGGGAGGGAGGGAGAGTGGGGAGAGAGGGGAGAGGGAGGGAGGGAGGGAGGAGAGAGGGAGAGAGGGAGAGAGGGAGAGAGATCGAGGGAGAGAGGGAGAGAGAGAGCGAGAGGGAGAGAGGGGGAGGGATAGAGGGAGGGAGGGGGAGGAGAGGGAGAAGGGAGAGGGAGAGGGAGAAGGGAGACGGAGTCTGATTGCCCTATTGTAAACAAGAAAATTGAAATGACGGGCCAAAGACTGCCAATTCTGAATCGAAAGGAAACCTAGATTGCGTTTTTAATTGTGTGCGTTAGACGTTATAGAAAAAGGAACAATATAAATACCAAAAGATAAGAAAAGGTAAGGAAAGGTAAGGAAAGGTAAGGAAAGGTAAGGAAAGATAAGGAAAGGTAAGAAAGGTAAGGAAAGGTAAGGAAAGGTAAGGAAGTGTCGTGGACTGACTGAGTGCTCGTTCATGTGGCCAAGGCTCCGAGGTTTCATGGCGTTTTCTCTTCTATGTCCATGCGGATTATCTCATATTTTATAATATTTTTCGTTATTGTTCCAATGAATCTTCCAATTTATCACTTGAGGCTTTATAGACTGCAAACAAGAGACGTAACTAAGAAAACATGATCTCACCTCATTTTCTCAGTTTGTTCCCCACTCTTGACATTTGTTTTGTGTGTGTGTAGTCTATTGACGTCAGCATGTAGACAATTTTAAAGCCTTGCATCTCATTGTATGGGTTTGAATTCTATGCGTGTGACAGATATTACGAACACGATTTTGTCCTGTTAGAATTAAATTTGACGAACGTTGAGCGTGTGAGCCTGACGACATCTGTCTTCCGTGGGCTATGAGGGGCCAATCTTCTTTCTTTCATTGATTGTGTGTGTGTGTGGGGGGGGGGGTGGGGGGGGGGGTGGGGTGGGGTGGGGGTGTGGAGTGGGGGTACTTTTTTACCTGTAATTGATATGTGATGATTTTACTTTCTCCTTATTGAATGTCTTGTTTATTTAGAACATCTAGCACAGAAGTCTAGCTAATATTATCAATAAACTTTACCGAAAACCCTAGATTCTTTCCGATGACAAACTGAACACGAGAATTAACGACAATTCACCAGTCTCACATGTTTTTTATTTTTTTTTTACAGTGAATTCTGTTGGAGAGCATCAAGCATACATAGCAGTTCGTCTATCGTTCAAATCAGCAGTAGCATCATGTTCTGCTGTTTGAGAAAAAGTTAAACTCTTCCCTTACTCTTGTACGTGGTATCATTACTCGTGCTAGCCACATGCCAGACTACAGGTAAGAAAAACTAGCTTATGGCTGAAATCATGACTCAATTTGTGTGTGTGTAAATGGCACTATCCTGATTTTTCGCAGGTCCTCTGGGACATGAAGTTCAAACTTCTAGTTTTGAGTTTAGCCATAACGTCACGTGTGTAGTTCTCATGTTGAATAATCATCGCGAGACTTTCCCAACAATAGCAATGTTGGTGTCTTGTTTTGACTATAATGTATTGAAATTTAACAGTAAAATGAGCCACCATATAATACTAAGTTGAAGAATGCGATGTGTGTGTGTATGTATGTATGTATGTATGTTTTATGTATGTATGTATGTATGTATGTATGTATGTATGTATGTATGTATGTATGTATGTATGTATGTATGTATGTATGTATGTATGTATGTATGTATGTGTGTGTGTGTGTGTGTGTATGTATGTATGTATGTATGTATGTATGTATGTATGTATGTATGTATGTATGTATGTATGGATGTATGTATGTATACATTGTGTATGTTTTAATGAATTTATCAATCAAACAATCAATCAATCAATCTGTCTGTCCGTCTGTCTATCTATATATCTGTCTATCTAACTATATATATGTATATATATATATAATATATATATAATATATATCTATATCTCTCTTCTCTCTATATATATATATATATACATATATATCTCTCTATATCTATATATATATATATATATATATATATATATATATATATATATATATATATATATATATATATATATATATATCTGTTTGTCTGTTTTTTTATGCACCTATGTAATTATCAATCAATATGTCGATTTATCTATGTGTCTATGTATCTATGTATATATCTATGTATCTATCTATGTATCTATGTATCTATCTATGTATCTATGTATCTATCTATCTATCTATCTATCTATTTATCTATCTATCTATCTGTATATCTATCTATTTATCTATCTATCTATCTATCTATCTATCTATCTATCTATCTATCTATCTATCTATCTATCTATCTATCTAATTAGCTATCTACACATCTATCTATACCTATCTATCTATTTATCTATCTATCTATATATCTATCCTATCTGTCCATCTATCGATCTATCTATCTATCTATCTATCTGTATATCTATCTATCTATCTATCTATCTATCTGTATATCTATATATCTATCTGCCTATCTATCTATCTGTCTATATATATATATATATATATATATATATATATATATATATATATATATATATATATATATATATATATATATATATATATATATCTATTTATATCTGTCTATATATCTATCTGTCTATCTATATATCTATCTATCTATCTATCTATCTATCTATCTATCTATCTATCTATCTATCTATCTATCTATCTATCTATCTATCTATCTATCTATCTATCTATCTATCTATCCTATCTATCTATCTATCTGTCTATCTATATACCTATCTGTCCATCTATATATCTATCTGCCTATCTATACATCTATATGTATATCTATCTATCTATCTATCTGTCTATCTATCTTTCTATCTGTCGATCTATATATCTATCTGTCTATCTGTCTATATCTATCTATATATCTATCTATCTATACATCTATCTATCTATCCATCTGTCTATCTACCCAACTATCTATCTACGTATCTATGTATGTATGTATGTATGTATCTATCTATGCATGTATCTATCTACGTATCTATCTGTGTATGTATCTATCTATCTATCTATTTGTCTATATATCTATATGTCTATCTATCTATCTATCTATTCTATCTATCTATCTATGTGTCTATCTATATATCTATCTGTGTATCTATCTGTCTATCTATATATCTATCTGTCTATCTATACATCTATCTATGTATCTATCTATCTATGCATGTTTCCACCTCGTCACCTCTCCCCTTTATTTTCTAATGTATAATTAGAAATGTGTTTGTATGCTTTGTAAAGTTGTATCATGTGACCAATTCAATTTCGCATTTTATCGTATCTTGACTGTATTGATCCTTCTCAGAATTGCCCCATCCTGTGAACACGACAGGCATTACAACAGAGCATGTTACAAGTGAGCCCCTTGACAACACAACAAATTCCACTATCTGCCACCACAACTATTGCGACGTGTGCAAGTGGCACTACCGACTTGAATCTATCTATCTATCTATCTATCTAGACTATCTACAATCTACTGAATTATGTATCTTATCCCAAGTAAGAAATGTGATCCATAATAATTAACTGCTTAGCTTGTAAAGTGGTTGTCTTCGTAGTATTATAGTCATAACGAGGACTTAACTACATCATACACATTATAATCTGATATCTAAGAATCAGAAATTTGAATGTGAAAAAGTGTAATAACCATTCAGTACATCTTCTATTGCAGATAGAATACAAATATTTTAATAATCTAACTTAATATATCCGTCAACATATCCTTTTCTAAGCAGCAAACGTGCTGTTTGTGTGTTCACTTTCAGCAATCAAGACTGCAGATGGCGCATACATTCTCCTACCAATAACACCATCAGAATTACTGTAAAGGCCTATGAAATAGAGGCCAACCGAAATTGTACATTTGATAGTCTTAATATCTCGATGGTAAGTCTTGTGGCCACCCATGTCCATTAGTGTTTATGAATATTCATAGATGGAAATTTCTTACATTAATATTTGTCGTTTTTTTCTTTTCAGATCACCTGTCCAAAGTTGAACGTGAACTAGAAATGGAAGCGTGTACCTGAATCCACCGCCTTACGCTGTGCCGTCTGGTTGTAGATCATCGTCCTCTTGTAGACACTGACTTCACGTGGATTTAGAATTGCTCTAACCCAACGACCAATGCGTGTCATGCGTAAATAAAGTTATGTTTGAAAAGCAGTTCATTTTGCTATGCAGAAAAGTTGATCTTTTAAGACTAATAGTCGGCTGTAAAGAGTCTTTTTGCTCGCCTAAAACCGACAAACAAAATTTTTAATTCATTATTATGATATAGGAAACATCTAAAAGCTGTTTGACATGTATATAATAATTATTTGAAAAAGAACTTAAACTTTGACAATGATTCTTATTTGCTATTTGACATTGTTCTCTTCTCAGGTAGGATGGAAATTCAACACGATTGGCCAGATTGTGTGGCAATTCGTATTCGATGAAAGCTTATCAGCACGTCCAACGAAGTGTACATCTATTTTCAGTCAGACTCTTCTATAACTCAAAAGGCTTCCAACTGACCTACCAATTTATCGAAGGAGATTCCGACGACACGTTGATTACTACAACGACAGGTATTTTTGTATCTTAAAATAAACCAAGTCAAATGAATAATCAACCACTGTCAATAAGCATTCACATTGACTACCAAGACAACCCTTGGAGATGCTCAATTGGTCAATCAAATTCTTCTTTCCTAACATCATATAGTGATGTTTGTGTAAAGTCTCACGATTCCTGTCATGCCTATAACGTCCTAACCTTGGGATAAGTAATCTTAGGGCCCTAAACCAGAATCAGGTCTTCAATGCACCTACAGCTTTATTCGTCATGTCAATCTGAAATACAACATTAGTTCATGATAATAGGATTAAGGAGCCAGTCATTATTTCATATCATGTACATTAATAATGTATCTATTTTGAGCAATGCTGAAAGAAATATGAATATATTATTTTGCATAGAATATAAGGATAGAAAAAATATTCGGTTCAAAAGAACAATCGATCGAACAATATTTTAGACAATATTTTTGTATAAATGTCTTACTCTTCTTTCACGTCTCTCCCCTCCCTCCCTCCCTCCCTCCCATCTCTTTCGGCCTGTCTGTCTGTCTGCGTGTCTGTCTGTCTGTCTGTCCGTCTGTCTGTCTGTCTGTCTGTCTGTCTGTCTGTCTCTCTGTCTCTCTCTCTCTCTCTCTCTCTTTCTCTCTTTCTCTCTCTCTCTCTCTCTCTCTCTCTCTCTCCCTCTCTCTCTCTCTCTCTCTCTCTCTCTCTCTCTCTCTCTCTCTCTCTCTCTCTCTCTCTCTCTCTTTCTCTCTTTCTCTCTCTCTCTCTCTCTCTCTCTCTCTCTCTCTCTCTCTCTCCCTCTCTCTCTCTCTCTCTCTCTCTCTCTCTCTCTCTCTCTCTATATATATATATATATATATATATATATATATATATATATATCTATATCTATATATATCTCTATATATATCTTTCTATTCTCTGTCTCTCTCTCTTCCATTTTTCATTTAATCATTTATTTCACATACGTTTCCTACTGTGTGAAAAAGTCATTAAAAGTCCAGCTACCTTCTTTTTCCTCTCTAAATTTAGGTCTATAATATGGCTGTAACAAAAAGTATGTATTCCTCATGCAATAAAATTGTTGTAAACTGAACACAGGCCATGACACTTTTCCCCTATCCACCTACATTCATGTATGTACTTTTCTCATTATAAGAATGTCTGAATGTGACATTTTTGTGTGTAACGTGACAATACAACTGTTTACGATGGAGCAATTTCTTTCATTATCCCATCCCTTTACCCACTCCCTCTATATTTAACTGTTTAATTACAAATTTGTTTGTTAGCTATGTAAAATTGTATCACGTGACCAAGACAATTTCTCATACGAGATCAATAACATTATTGTATCTTATCTTATCTTAACTGTATTGATCCTTCTCAGAATTGCCCCATCCTGTGAACACGACAGGCATTACAACAGAGCATGTTACAAGTGAGCCCCTTGACAACACAACAAATTCCACCACTGCCACCACAACTATTGCGACGTGTGCAAGTGGCACTACCGACTTGGAAAGCCATGTCTTATCCTCAGACTATACAATCACTGAATTATCCTTCTTCTTATCCCAAGTAAGAAACGTGTGATAGATAATAATTAACTGCTTAGCCTGTAAAGTGCTTGTCTTCGCAATAGTACAGTCACAACGAGGACTTAACTACATTATACACATTATAATCTGATATCTAAAGAATCAGAAATGTGACTGTAAAAAAGTGTAATAACCATTCAGTACTCTCTCCTATTGCAGATAAAATGCAAATATTTTAATAATGCAACTTAATATATCCGTCAACATATCCTTTTCTAAGCAGCAAACGTGCTGTTTGTGTGTTCACTTTCAGCAATCAAGACTGCAGATGGCGCATACATTCTCCTACCAATAACACCATCAGAATTACTGTCTCCCTGAAATAGAGGCCAACCCAAATTGTGCATTTGATAGTCTTAATATCTACGATGGTAAGTCTTGTGGCCACCCATGTCCATTAGTGTTTATGAATATTCATAGATGGAAATTGCTTACATTAATATTTGTCGTTTTTTCTTTTGTGATCACCTGTCCAAAGTTGAACGTGAACGTAGAAATGGAAGCGTGTACTGAACCACCGCCTTACGCTGTGCCGTCTGGTTGTAGATCATCGTCCTCTTGTAGACACTGACTTCACGATTTAAAATTGCTCTAACCCAATGACCAATGTGTGTCATGCAAATAAAGTTATGTTTGAAAGCAGTTCATTTTGCTATGCAGAAAGTTGATCTTTTTAAGACTAATAGTCGGCTGTAAAGAGTCTTTGCTCTCGCCCTAAAACCGACAAACAAAATCTTAATTCATTATTATGATATAGGAAACATCTAAAAGCTGTTTGACATGTATATAATAATTATTTGAAAAAGAACTTAAACTTTGACAATGATTCTTATTTGCTATTTGGCTTGTTCTCTTCTCAGGTAGGGATGGAAATTCAACACGATTGGCCAGATTGTGTGGCAATTCGTATTCGATGAAAAGCTTATCAAAGCACGTCCAACGAAGTGTACATCTATTTTCAGTCAGACTCTTCTATACTCAAAAGGCTTCCAACTCACCTACCAATTTATCGAAGGAGATTCCTGACGACACGTTGATTACTACAACGACAGGTATTTTGTATCTTAAAATAAACCAAGTCAAATGAATAATCAACCACTGTCAATAAGCATTCATTGACTACTAAGACAACCCTTGAGATGCTCAATTGGTCAATCAAATTCTTCTTTCCTAACATCATATAATGATGTTTGTGCAAAAGTCTCACGATTCCTGTCATGCCTATAACGTCCTAACCTTGGGATAAGTAAGCTTAGGCCCTAAACCAGAATCAGGTCTTCCAATGCACCTACAGCTTTCTTCGTCATGTCAATCTGAAATACAACGATTAGTTCATGATAATAGGATTAAGGAGCCAGTCATTATTTCATATCATGTACATTAATAATGTATCTATTTTGAGCAATGCTGAAAGAAATCTGTGAATATATTATTTTGCATAGAATATAAGGATAGAAAAAATATTCGGTTCAAAGAACAATCGATCGAACAATATTTAGATAATATTTTTGTATATGTGTCTTACTCTTCTTTCACGCCTCCCTCCCTCCCTCCCTCCCTCCCATCTCTTTCGGCCTGTCTGTCTGTCTGCGTGTCTGTCTGTCTGTCTGTCTGTCTGTCTGTCTGTCTGTCTGTCTGTCTGTCTCTCTCTCTCTCTCTCTCTCTCTCTCTCTGTCTCTCTCTCTCTCTCTCTCTCTCTCTCTCTTCTCTCTCTCTCTCTCTCTCCCTCTCTCTCTCTCTCTCTGTCTTTCTCTCTCTCTCTCTCTCTCTCTCTCTCTCTCTCTCTCTCTTTCTCTCTCTCTCTCTCTCTCTCTCTCTCTCTCTCTCCCTCTCTCTCTCTCTCTCTCTCTCTCTCTCTCTCTCTATATATATATCTCTCTATATCTCTATATCTCTCTCTATATATATATATATATCTTTCTATTTCTCTCTCTCCCTCTCTTCCATTTTTCTAATTTTAATCATTTATTTCACATACGTTTCATACTGTGTGAAAAAGTCATTAAAAAATCCAGCTACCTTCTTTTTTTCTCTCTAAATTTAGGTCTATAATATGGCTGTAACAAAAAAAGTATGTATTCCTCATGCAATAAAATTGTTGTAAACTGGAACACAGGCCATGACACTTTTCCCTATCCCTCATTCATGTACATGTACTTTTCTGCATTATAAGAATGTCTGAATGTCCATTTTTTGTGTGTAACGTGACAATAAACTGTTTACGATGGAGCAATTTCTTTCATTGTCCCATCCCTTTACCCACTCCCCTCTATATTTAACTGTTTAATTACAAATTTGTTTGTTAGCTCTCTAAAATTGTATCACGTGACCAAGACAATTTCTCATACGAGATCAATAACATTATTGTATCTTATCTTATCTTAACTGTATTGATCCTTCTCAGAATTGCCCCATCCTGTGAACACGACAGGCATTACAACAGAGCATGTTACAAGTGAGCCCCTTGACAACACAACAAATTCCACCACTGCCACCACAACTATTGCGACGTGTGCTCTCTCTCTCTCGACTTTCTCTCATGTCCTATCCTCAGACTATACAATCACTGAATTATCCTTCTTCTTATCCCAAGTAAGAAAGGTGTGATAGATAATAATTAACTGCTTAGCTGTAAAGTGCTTGTCTTCGTAATAGTACAGTCCACAACGAGGACTTAACTACATTATACACATTATAATCTGATATCGAAAAATCAGAAATGTGACTGTAAAAAAGTGTAATAACCATTCATTTCATCTCCTATTCTCAGATAAAATGCAAATATTTTAATAATCTAACTTAATATATCCGTCAACATATCCTTTTCTAAGCAGCAAACGTGCTGTTTGTGTGTTCACTTTCAGCAATCAAGACTGTAGATGGTGCATACATTCTCCTACTAATAACACCATCAGAATTACTGTAAAGGCCTATGAAATAGAGGCCAACCCAAATTGTGCATTTGATAGTCTTAATATCTACGATGGTAAGTCTTGTGGCCACCCATGTCCATTAGTGTTTATGAATATTCATAGGTGGAAATTTCTTACATTAATAATTTTGTTCGTTTTTTCTTTTGTGATCACCTGTCCAAAGTTGAACGTGAACGTAGAAATGGAAGCGTGTACCTGAACCACCGCCTTACGCTGTGCCAAGTCTGGTTGTAGATCATCGTCCTCTTGTAGACACTGACTTCACGATTTAGATTGCTCTAACCCAATGACCAATGCGTGTCATGCGTAAATAAAGTTATGTTTGAAAGCCAGTTTATTTTGCTATGCAGAAAGTTGATCTTTTAAGACTAATAGTCGGCTGTAAAAGTCTTTTTGCTCGCCTAAAACTGACAAAACAAAATCTTAATTCATTATTATGATATAGGAAACATCTAAAAGCTGTTTTGACATGTATATAATAATTATTTGAAAAAGAACTTAAACTTTGACAATGATTCTTATTTGCTATTTGGCTTGTCTCTTCTCAGGTAGGGATGGAAATTCAACACGATTGGCCAGATTGTGTGGCAATTCGTATTCGATGAAAGCTTATCAAAGCACGTCCAACGAAGTGTACATCTATTTTCAGTCAGACTCTTCTATAACTCAAAAAGGCTTCCAACTCACCTACCAATTTATCGAAGGAGATTCCGACGACACGTTGATTACTACAACGACAGGTATTTTTGTATCTTAAAATAAACCAAGTCAAATGAATAATCAACCACCGTCAATAAGCATTCACATTGACTACTAAGACAACCCTTGAGATGCTCAATTGGTCAATCAAATTCTTCTTTCTAACATCATATAATGATGTTTGTACAAAATCTCACGATTCCTGTCATACCTATAACGTCCTAACCTTGGATAAGTAAGCTTAGGCCTAAACCAGAATCAGGTCTTCAATGCACCTACAGCTTTATTCGTCATGTCAATCTGAAATACAACATTAGTTCATGATAATAGGATTAAGGAGCCAGTCATTATTTCATATCATGTACATTAATAATGTATCTATTTTGACAATGCTGAAAAATATGAATATATTATTTGCATAGAATATAAGGATAGAAAAAATATTCGGTTCAAAGAAACAATCGATCGAACAATATTTAGATAATATTTTTGTATATGTGTCTTATTCTTCTTTCACGCCCTCCCTCCCTCCCTCCTCCCTCCCATCTCTTTCGGCCTGTCTGTCTGTCTGCGTGTCTGTCTGTCTGTCTGTCCGTCTGTCTGTCTGTCTGTCTGTCTGTCTGTCTGTCTGTCTGTCTCTCTCTCTCTCTCTCTCTTTCTCTCTCTCTCTCTCTCTCTCTCTCTCTCTCTCTCTCTCTCTCTCTCTCTCTTTCTCTCTCTTTCTCTCTCTCTCTCTCTCTCTCTTTCTCTCTTCTCTCTTCTCTCTCTCTCTCTCTCTCTCTCTCTCTCTCTCTCTCTCTCTCTCTCTCTCTCTCTCTCTCTCTCTCTCTCTCTCTCTCTCTCTCTCTCTATATATATATATATATATATATATATATATATATATATATCTTTCTATTTCTCTGTCTCTCTCTTCCATTTTTCTTTTAATCATTTATTTCACATACGTTTCATACTGTGTGAAAAAAAGTCATTAAAAAATCCAGCTACCTTCTTTTTTCTCTCTAAATTTAGGTCTATAATATGGCTGTAACAAAAAAAGTATGTATTCCTCATGCAATAAAATTGTTTGTAAACTGAACACAGGCCATGACACTTTTCCCCTATCCACCTACATTCATGTACATGTACTTTTCTGCATTATAAGAATGTCTGAATGTGACATTTTTGTGTGTAACGTGACAATACAACTGTTTACATGATGGAGCAATTTCTTTCATTGTCCCATCCTTTACCCACTCCCTCTATATTTAACTGTTTAATTACAAATTTGTTTGTTAGCTACGTAACATTGTATCACGTGACCAAGACAATTTCTCATACGAGATCAATAACATTATTGTATCTTATCTTATCTTAACTGTATTGATCCTTCTCAGAATTGCCCCATCCTGTGAAC
>JAXRKP010000406.1:275000-282500 GCA_037039925.1 Doris montereyensis
TATTGCCATTTATTGGCTCGACACCAAAATTACAAAGACGGCTTGTTGTTAGCAAGGTTGGTGACTACTAACGTGTTATATCCGGTTGAGACTCTCGGTGTGGTGGAGGAGCAGTCAAGAAGACGGTCAACAGTTACCTGCAATGAAGATGCCGTCTTCGTTAAACCAGGAACACGAGCAGGTTGGCGTCGGCTTTCGGAACCGAGGGAATGGGATGGGCGGGGTTTGTGTGGAGGCGGTCTTGAATGACTATTGCGTTTGAGGTTTGGACATTGTGACGTAATGGCCCGATTGGTGGCGCGGTTTGAGTACAGGTGCTCTGGATGCAAATGGGTGGCGGTGGTGCATACATCATAGCGTGCGTAATAGCACAAGAATGCTGAGGACAAAGAAAATGCTGTTTGTAGATGACGGTGACGTCGAGGTAGAACATGCGTTGTGGTCGGGAAGAGGCGCCAGTGTTGTGTGTTCGGTGCTCATTGCTGTCCATACCGTTGGTGTTGTTGTTGGTAGTGGTAGACATTGATGGGGTAACACAGTCTGGCTTGGAAGATTTAGGACAGGAGACCAGTCATACGTCTGTATTGAGGTACTGGTTGCTACATGTACATGCCTGATGGGTAAAGGTGGAGTAGCTGACGTAATGAGGCCAATTGCAGATCTGAAGTCAAGGTTTTCAGAATTTATTTTCAACAAGACGACTGGAAATTTGAAATTCCTCTTCCAGCCAGATGGTGCTGGCATTTCCTTGAAGAATGATTTTATCTTCTTTTGAATAATATATGGTGAATTTCACCAATGTCTTTTTATCAAGAACTATAGTCACTTTAGACATGCCTAATGCAGCGGGGTAGGTCGACTACTGGCAGGCCATGAGCTAATTCATTGCTAATATCAAGGTCTACAGGGGAACAGCCTCCTTTTTAGTGTCTTGCCACATAACTTCAAAACCTGCAGAGAATAGGGCCGAGTTGCCCAAATGGCTATGTAGAAAAGAGGTAGCATTCTCCGAATGAAAATGACCTCTAGGACTGTGGAATGATATCATATTGAGATTTTCCCTCGTGTTTGGTGACAGATTGTGTGATGAAGTCACATGAAGAAGGGCTATCAATTTTCTTCGTGGAACGATCATGTTGAGGCTTTATATTATACGATATGATAGTTAACAACAGTCAATAGGTAATGAGTTGAAAATCCCAGAGCATGTTAGGAAGACGAACCTAGAGGAAAAAGCATGATCCAGTCCGTTTGAAAGTCACAGAATGTAATGGCATCAATCCAACGTTACACACCGAAGCACAGCCAACGACGCGAGGTGAAAGCATGGTCATTTCATTAAGCACCAATAAAAGCAATACAACCAACAAAAGGCACCTTGTTATAGAAAAGTAATAACGTCAGTCCATATGGAAGGTGTGTCACAATCACAAAGGAGAACAAGGGCCTGTAATTGGACTTGTATTTGCGATAAAAATAATGATTTTGCAATTAACATTTTCCATATTGATACATTTCTACGATGATAGAAAAATATTCGGTTCGAAGAACAAGCGATCAAACAATATTTAGATAATATTTTTGTGTATGTGTCTCATCTCCACTCCCCTCCCTCCCTCCTCTCTCTCTCTCTCTCTCTCTCTCTCTCTCTCTCTCTCTCTCTCTCTCTCTCTCTCTCTCTCTCTCTCTCTCTCTCTCTCTCTCTGTCTCTCTGTCTCTGTCTCTCTCTCTGTCTCTCTGTCTCTCTGTCTCTCTGTCTCTCTGTCTCTGTCTCTCTCTCTCTCTGTCTCTCTGTCTCTCTGTCTGTCTCAATCTCTCTCTGTCTCTGTCTCTGTCTCTGTCTCTCTCTCTCTCTCTCTCTCTCTCTCTCTCTCTCTCTCTATATATCTCTCTCTCTCTCTCTCTCTCTCTCTCTCTCTCTCTCTCTCTCTCTTCCATTTTATATTTAGCTATTTATTTCCAACATGTTTTTTTACTGTGTGAAAAATAATAAAAAAAAAATGCCATGCTGCTTTGTGATTCTAAATTTAGGTTTATAATATGGCTGAAAAAAAAAAAGAAATATTTATTCCCAATGCAATAAAAATTGTTGCAAACTGAGCACAGGAGATGACATCCCCCTCCTTTCCACCTACATTCATATACATGTACATTTCTGTGTTATATAAGAATGTCTAAATGTGACATTATCTTTGTAACGTGACAGTACAACTGTCTACGTTGGAGTAAATGTTTCCATTTTCTCCCCCCCTCAACCATTTCTCTTTTATATTTTAATGTTTAAATATATATGTTTTGTAGCTTTGTAAAATTGTATCCTGGACCAAGTTAATCTTCTCATTCAGGACTAAATAAAATGATCTTATCTTTACTGTATTGATCATTCTCATAAATGTCTGAAACGTGAACGACAGGCATTACAAATGAACGTGTTACGACTGAGTCCTTTACCAATACAACAGATTTTACCAATGCCACCACAACTATTGCGACATGCAAGTGGCACTACCGATTTGGAAGCCATGTCCTATCCTCAGACTATACAGTCATTGAATTATCCTTCGTCTTATCCAAAGTAAGTAAGCTGAGATGGATAAATATTTAACTAATTAAAGTTTACCTTGTCATGTGCCTTCCGTCGTGATAATGAAATCTTAAGGATATTTTTTACAATATTTTTTGCATATAAGAGCCTGCTAGTGTCTAACTCAAGACACTTGACATTTAGTAATATGAATATTATTACTATTTCGTAATAGACATGTCACATTGCGATTATGTTATTTAATCTTAACTTTAATTATCGTCAATGGATTCATTTGTAAAGCATAATTACTTTAAGTGTGAAGTTTGTGTCTTACTTTTCAGCAATTTAGAGTGTAGTTGGCGCATACTTGCTCTCCTGATAGCTTCATCAGAGTCAGTGTAGAGGACTGCGGAATAGAAGCTGAACAAACTGCTGTCAATACCTGACAATCTTAAAATCTATGACGGTAAGTCTTGGTCACCTATGTCCATTGATGTGTAAGAATATGACATCCTATGTCCATTGATAATAATTAAGTTGGAACGTAACATTTCATAGCTGGGAATTTCTAATATTCATATTCATAATCTTTTCTGGGTGGGGCATCGTATAAGCATTATTGTCCTTACTGCAATTGTTTTCTCCATTGAGAAGCAAAATGTGGTTATACATGTACTAGGTACTATACATTTAAATAGGAGAAGAACATTTCATGCATGTTATGTAATAACTCTGATTGACGTGCAATTATGCACAAGATCGAAGCTCAATCAGCTTTTAACGCTTATCTATTGGGCGTCTCCATAAGCCAGTCGTGAAATGTTGAGCTCACGTAACGAGGTCCTGAGTTTTTAATTTGATCGTATAGATAAAATTGAGTATTTAACTCAACCCCCTCACCGTCGATTATTTTGATATAAATACAGGCTTGACGACTTAGGGTTGCCGGTAACCGTTCAAAATCTATTTCCAACGACCACTGCATTTATAATTATGTAAATATAAACAAATTAAACAATGAACGATGCACCAAGTTAGTCTCCATCAGGCCAGAGCTAATATTGGGTTGTATAAGAGCCCTTTGATTAATCTGGAAGAAAAAAACCCAAACAAAATTAACTGTTATTGTCTGGAAATAACAAACATATTACTACAAGATGCTTAACATTGAACATGTGGTGACTTAAAAAAGATGATTTCGTTGACCATTATTTTCATTTGATGTTGATGTTTCCGTTTTTCAGGTCGGTCTGATAATTCGGTAATGGGCAAAATATGTGGCACTTGCAATTCGAAAAAGTTTATCAAAGCACGTCCAACGGTGTCTACATTCATTTTCATTCTGACAGCTCAACTACTGACAAAGGCTTCCAACTGACCTATCAATTGCTTTGGGAAAATTCGACTGAAGGAAAGGTATTTTCATAATATTGTAAAATGAACCAGACAAAGTGAATACTAAACCACTGTACAAAAAAACCCACTGGGTTTTAAATACGGAGAAAACTTTAAAACTCTCAATTAAACAATCAACACTATTTTCATATCATCCTATACTTTTTCATCAATGTGAAATCTCTCTCAATGCACGACATGTATATCTGCAATTCCCATAATACTGTCGTGACCGTTTTCAGATCTTCAGGGGAGTTATAGTTTCCATACCATTCAAATTCCCGTAACCATAAAAGACAACAGGAGTTTCTATTATCTTTTCAAAGGGCATACATCTTTTATATTTCCAGTACACAAATAAGTCAAGGGATGGAAAAGACGGAGTGGTAGAAAATCTTTCAATGGATGATCTATTAAAGAAAAAATTAATCGTTGTATCTCGCGACTCCCCCCTTCTTTCCCTCTCTATCTGTCTGGGTTTGTTGTTTTGGGGCGGGGCGGGGGGGGAGGGTGACAACTCGGTGGTCCAGAAGGCAAGGTGTCAGACTCTCAACCAAAAGTTGGTGGACTGGTGCCTGACAAGTTAAAAGTATTCTCACGTTTTTTTCGTATAAAACCCATTACCTTGTCCAGGTAGGTGGATCGTCTACGATGGAAAGGAGGTCACATTCGCAGATCTGCAACACTCACGTGCAGATTATTTAAAGAATAAGATAAATGAAGATGGAAAACAAAAAACAAAACATCAATGTCGTTTTTTCTGTTCTTTGCATATTCAGTAAAACATATATTGAAAGTAAACACCGGGAACATTTCCACGGAATTTCAAAGGTACAAAACGGTAGTATTTTGATTCAATAAGACCCCAAATCTAAAGCTGAACTCTTCAATCATTAATTATCTCAGTATTTTCTAATCCGCTACAAAAAATCGACCATAACATTCTTACAAGTGTAAACTATCCTCCAAAATGAAGCCATATAGGTCACAAGAGCAGGAGTAGTGAAAGTACTGCTTAACATCAATAAACATAAAGCAACAAGTGCGATGTCTGGAAAAACATTATTATTATTATTATTATTATTATTATTATTATTATTATTATTATTATTATTATTATTGTGTGTGTGTGATTATTATTATTATTATTATTATTATTATTATTATTGTTATTATTATTATTATTATTATTATTATTATTATTATTATTATTATTATTATTATTATTATTATTATTATTATTATTATTATTATTATTATTATTATTATTATTATTATTATTATTATTATTATCATTATTTTATAATTATTATTATTATTATTATTATTATTATTATTATTATTATTATTATTATTATTATTATTATTATTATTATTATTATTGGTATTATTATTATTATTATTATTATTATTATTATTATTATTATTATTATTATTATTATTATTATTAATATTATTATTATTATTATTATTATTATTATCATTATTTTTATCATCTACAATTTTCTTCTTTTGTCATGACCACTCTACATTTTACAAACGGCTTAATGTATAATGTTATCGTAATACTAAGTTCTATCTTTCTTCAAAAGCCTGCAAGACAGCACCTGTTGAACTACAAGCTGCAGAATCTCAATATAATACCCACACTTTTAAAGGGGGAGCATGTTGTAAGTCAACCATATAGTAAATTATGTGATTGTATTTGTTGTTTTCTCTGTCTGTCTGTTGTTTTCTCTCTCCTCTCGTCTGTCTGTCTGTCTGTCTGTCTGTCTGTCTGTCTGTCTGTCTGTCTGTCTGTCTGTCTCTCTCTCTCTCTCTCTCTCTCTCTCTCTGTCTCTCTCTCTCTCTCTCTCTCTCTCTCTCTCTCTCTCTCTCTCTCTCTCTCTCTGTCTCTGTCTCTGTCTCTCTCTCTCTCTCTCTCTGTCTCTGTCTCTCTCTCTCTCTCTCTCTCTCTGTGTCTCTGTCTGTCTGTCTGTCTCTCTCTCTCTCTCTCTCCTCTCCTCCCTCTCTATCTCCTCTCTCTCTCTGTCTCTGTCTGTCTGTCTCTGTCTCTCTCCCTCCCTCCCTCCCTCCCTCTCTCTCTCTCTCTCTCTCTCTCTCTCTCTCTCTCTCTCAGGATGGAATGTCTCCCTCTCCTCTCCCGCACGCTTTCTAATCTATAACTTGACCGGCCTCTCTCTCTCCTCTCTGCAGGTTTGATAATAACGTTGACTTATTTGAATGCGGCTCAGAATAGGTCTGGAATTCCATTTCTTGCCCTTAATTCTGCCTGTAGTCGAGATTTTATCGAAGGTTTTAGAAGGGTAGAATAGAGTCTGGAAGATAAGTGAGGCATTGTGTAATTATTTCGGTCATGCCTGCTCTTTTCATCTGATTTTGCTAGGGATATCCTCAGTTTCTCAGAGAGAATATTCTGTTATATGATTCCGAATTATGCAAGGTTAAGTCTCCAGTCAATTTCTCTTTCTCTTGTTTTAAACGTCATAATTCTGTAGAGTAAGCAGTGTCCGCTCTCTCTGTCATCAGCTGTCCCTTTTTAAGGTCAACATTTGCACCAATGTTTTGTTTACCTTTAATTCTCCCCACCGTCCCGCATACAGTTAGTTTTGACTGTGGCATTGTGATTTAGAGAGGAAACATATTTAGCCAGACTTTTGTTGTTGTTTTGTTTTTCTATGTATTTTGCCTTGGCCTTTTACTTTTTGAATATTATTAAATTATCAACAGCAGGGTTTAGACGATAGGGTAGTCATAATTGCTACAGAGATCGTCATGAAAGTGTCATGAGAAATCTAGAGCAAGAGAGACTATTGATAAATCAATGGCTGAAAATGATTGATAGGTCGAATGAAGTAAATGTGCTTATTTTGAATTCCTAGAGAATTACATCATTTAAAAATTTGCCTATCATCCGACTCCGGTTGCCTTACCAGGAATAATGGAGAGGAAAAGAATGAGCATTGAAATCAATAATGAGACAAGAAGACGGAAGTTCGGATGATAGATTTTTCATTTGATCAATACTTGCGTTTACTGGTGGTGGTAAATAGATTGAACAGATAGTGAAAGACATATGAGACAAAGAGCTGACAGTTGCACTGTTAAATCTATATTGTGTTCAATTCAAATGTAGTGTGAAGACAAGAGTCGGGAAGCAAATGGTATTGACATTATATTTATAGGTGACACTTGATTGAAAAGCAACTACAACAGTGTACTAGACACACTGGTGCTCAATACCTACTCAGTCTTAAGTTGGGGGGCGGGGGGCACCTGGATTGGCGAATTTGGGATCAAAAATGTCGTTTTTCTGTTCTTTGCATATTCGGGTAAAATGATAATTTATCTACAAGTCTATGGCAGAAAAATGTCCATATGACGTATCTTCTTCCTTATTTATCGACCGATCAATGTGAAATTTGGCCCATGACTAGTTCATAGACGTATACAAAGAAACTATTAGAGCGATACTTAATTTTGTTTCTTTTGTTTCAGTATATTTATGACTTTATTACTAAAAATGGCAAACATTGACATTGTCGATTATCCCATTTTTTAAAGCGTAAAAATACAAA
>JAXRKP010000406.1:290000-297500 GCA_037039925.1 Doris montereyensis
ACCGAATAAAAACGAGCAAAATTAATTGAAATTGAAAGTAAAATACAGAAAATGTATCAGTCAAACAAATAAGAAGAAAAAGAGCAAAGAATAGTGTAAAGAGAAACGAGAGAATACCCCTCCCCGCCACTTGTTCTCCCCATTTGCACTGCTTTGAGTAAGCCAATATCGATGAGTAAAGCTGCCATTGCCTAACTGTTTTTTTTTTTTTTCTTTTTTTCTTTGCTGAGTAAGCAGAAAATTTAGCTGTATTGTTGTTGCTTTTGTCATGAAGATGAAAATTCCAGTTCAACTATAGTCCGTTCCAAACTACATGTGCATACATACCGACTCATTCCCCATGAAGTATAGTACCCATTAACGTGGAACTTTGCATGCCGACTCATTCCCATGAAGCAGAGTACACATTAACGTGGGACTTTGCATGCAGGCTTAGATTTCAAACTAACCTACTGAATATTAGAAATGAATTTTGTATTTTCTTACCTTTGTTATGCAGTCATAAATTCCTTTCATGTTGTTTTTTTTGTTTTAAAAAATGTAAGTAACCCCAAATATATAAAGTCAACCGTTGCAACACATAATATACCATTATGGGAGTTATTTTCATGGGCGTAGCGTATTACTAAAGCTAATTCAGCAAACGTTTCCCTCTGTGTCCCCGATTCATGATATCAAGTAAGAGAGTTGAAGCTATTGAAAATAAGCTATGAAATGAGTCAACTTACGTTTTGAATCGTCGCTTCAATTGTCACGTTTTGTTGTGTTGGGTTTCGCTCATACTCGTGCATTAATCTCGTGTAAGGCACGGATTTGGTGAATTGACAATATGGTACGATAAATGAAACAACAGTAAAACTGCAAAATTGTTGTACTGAATATTCTTGTTGTTTTTTATATGGCGTTAATAAGTAAACTCGAATCATTTGATTATACACAGAGCCAAAAAGTATTTCACAAGGTTCAATGCAATGTGAACGACATTGTCAAGTTACATTCAAATTCATTTGATGGTTTCAAAGATACAGGCCAATATGTGCACATGCATTTTGAAACAAGACTACATACATTTTTATTGCTATGTTTTTTCCATTCATTCTTTTAACCTCCAATCAAAATAATTTGCGCTATTTTAATAATATTCGGAATGATGCGGACACATTACTTTGACGCTGTTTCACTATTGTATTCAATGTTTAGTTATAGGCCTATAGTCGATTTATTACACATTTCCTTTCGTAAAGATACTCACTGGTCTGCTCTAGCCAATGTGACAACCTCTAGAAAGGTAAGCACGTCCGTAAATTAAGTAATTTTAAGATTTAATAAAACTGGGTGGGACATTATTTCGTTTCGTAAATATGAGTCATTCATCTTTCTCTTTCGAATTGGAAAATAAATAATTTGCCAGAAATGTCATTCTAAACGCAATGGACATTTTAATTCAATTTGTCTTGCAGCTTGTTTGCCCCCACACTCTTTACGTAACTTGACTACTTTATTTGTTTGATAACGTATTTCTGTTTAGATTTACAACCCTTCAGGAATTATTTGGCTGAGGTTGTCCTCTAGGAGGCAGGTGTATCTCACTTTCAATTGATTGTTTTGAGCTGTAGTCGAATTTGTACTTTTTCTGTAATAAAATGATTATTCACTGCAATTTATTTATTGTTTTCATTACTTATGAATTACATATATTATACAGGTGTCTTTTAATTATAAACGGATAGAACCCAGTTACCAGAGATAGAACAACAATTGAATACAAACGATGCCATAATGGAGTGACGCCAAAATAATTTACGACAAAAAGAAAACAAGATGGCGATTAGGAACTACACACTTACATAATATAAATAAGAAATGACAACATACCTACTTCAAACTTTATGAAGCTCTTGCGTTGGTATCCTGGCATGACATGCAAGTGGGCATTGGCCAGGTAAGAGGAACACATATTGGACACGTCAACACATTTCGTGACGACTAAATTTAAGCATTAAAAATTGTCCGATAAAAACGCCACAAAAGTGTACAACAGCGTCCATAATTCTTGACAAGATCAAAAACATTGTTGTAGAGAAAACATAAATCTCAAAGATTTTATGCTTGAAATTGAATAATTTTTATCGGAACAATCAACTTCGTGTGGCAAACTGCAAGTGATTGGCTATTGTAACATCCACATAGACAACAACAATGACAGTTTCAGCAGAAATTTCAATGATATTTTGCATTCAATGAATTTTGATCAACGGGTAAATGCACCAACGCATGAAAGAGGACACATTTTAGATGTGGTCATAAATCATTCCTCTGACTCATCCATCGTCAGTACCAATGTTAACCCAAATCATTTTTCCGATCATCATACCGTTTTCTTTCGTTTTAACTTTAGCAAACCAAAGGAGTACGAAGAATTGTGAAATGTCGGAACACAAAGAATATCAACATTGGACTCTTTAAACTTGACATAAAACAGTCTAACATTGACACTTTTCATAACGTCTAAGATGAAATACAGTTCTTTAACACAACAATGATGAAAATATTGGACATGCATGCTCCAATCAAAACTCATAACATACCAGTTCGTCCCAAATGCACGATGGTTTACTCATGACATTATGAAATCCATGCAGAAACGACGTAATGCAGAGCAAGCTTTGATTTATATTAAACAAGTTTCGCTCTCTTTTAGCAAAAGACCACTTAATTTGTTTGGAAAGGAAGAGATTCAGTGCCAGATGTAAACTCTGTCCTTGTTAGACCCTGATGCGTTTTTCTTCTTCTTTTTAATTTAATGAACAAATCGAAACACAACAAAAGGAGAAAAGATAAACAACGCAACTACATTTCATACATTATGTAGATTATACCAGTGTTCCATCCGCCCTAGGTTATAATTAGAGGTCACCAGTAGGAAGAAGTAAACAACAGACATTTTCCTATGAGAACCTGGAAACAATAACATTACGCAGAGACCTTTTCCTTTGAGAACCTGGAAACAATAATATTATGCAGAGACATTTTCATTTGAGAACCTGGAAACAATAACATTACGCAGAGACATTTTCCTTTGAGAACCTGGAAACAATAACATTGCAGAGACATTTTCCTTTGAGAACCTGGAAACAATAACAATACGCAGAGACATTTTCCTTTGAGAACCTGAAACAATAACATTACGCAGAGACATTTTCCTTTGAGAAGAAACAATAACATTATGGAGACATTTTCCTTTGAGAACCTGGAAACAATAACATGAGAATAACATTACGCAGAGACATTTTCCTTTGAGAACCTGGAAACAATAACATTACGCAGAGACATTTTCCTTTGAGAACCTGAAACAATAACATTACGCAGAGACATTTTCCTTTGAGAACCTGGAAACAATAAACAATAACATTACGCAGAGACATTTTCCTTTGAGAACCTGGAAACAATAACATTACGCAGAGACATTTTCCTTTGAGAACCTGGAACAATAACATTACGCAGAGACATTTTCTGCTTACGTTTTGCGAAGTGTGGACCATATCCATCAGTCTTGTTCTAGCTTGAAGAAAAGCAAAGCAGGACCCGAACTGTGAATTGTATTGTAAAAGCAATAAAGCAATGTTTGTCATAAGACTAACAACAGTCTCGATTGAGTGTCATATAAATTGTTTAGGTTAAGGATAAACAAATATTAAGCATAAACAAGCGAGCGGTATAAAAGAGCCTAACTTCGTTCCAGCTTAATCGATTATTGTTAGTTATCAATAAAATCATTTATGAAATCATTTATGCTTATAAAATCGAACACAATTTTTACTCAATTCAAAAATAAAAACACTTACTTATGGCCTATAGGTATTAAGAATAAAAAAGATATTACAAAGGAAATATGAGATTGACTACATGTCACAGCAATAAAAGATAAACCTATATCACAAAATAATCCACACGGGAATATTACTGAAGATATCTCTAGCAACACGATAAAATGAAAAGACATCTGGCAATTAGCTGACTATTGACCACCAGACGGATATGTGGTCACATATCAGAAAATTTATAAAGAAGTTCATAAAATATTCTTTCATCTAAAAATAAAAGAGCATTTACCTTTGTTTGGAAAGGAAAAGATTCAGTGCTAGATATTAACTTGGAAAGGAAAAGATTCAGTGCTAGATATTAACTTGGAAAGGAAAAGATTCAGTGCTAGATATTAACTTGGAAAGGAAAAGATTCAGTGCTAGATATTAACTTGGAAAGGAAAAGATTCAGTGCTAGATATTAACTTGGAAAGGAAAAGATTCAGTGCTAGATATTAACTTGGAAAGGAAAAGATTCAGTGCTAGATATTAACTTGAAAAGGAAAAGATTCAGTGCTAGATATTAACTTGAAAGAGAAAGATTCAGTGCTAGATATTAACTTGGAAAGGAAAAGATTCAGTGCTAGATATTAACTTGGAAAGAGAAAGCAAAAATAACACCTAAACCTAAAACTCGTTAAAGCAAAGTATGATTTAGGATGAAGTAAATAACTATGATTTCTAAGTTCTCTTCTTAAGTGGATAAAATCCTTTCTTTAAGGCTGACTTTCTATAAAATTGATTTTTTCATGTTCCATTTCTTTCCTTCACTTTTCTCTCGTTAACAGAGGGATGGTAAAATATATTTATTATAAGTTCCCTTCGCATAGAGCTGTATCAGTCAGTATTCAGTCTCTCGTCCCTCATTATGACGTTTTACACAGAGCTTTATTTTCTAGCCCCCAGCCCCCTCCCCATTTATTTTTCCTTCTTCACAAACGAAGAGATTATGACAATAATATACTCATGATTTTCACACAGAATTTCATTTGTCCCTTTTCATGTTTCATCAATGATGAGTCGAACCGCCAAGAAATAGACATATTCACTTTTTGTGAAGAATGAATGAAGATGGGCAGCCAGAAACGGGTGTAACCTTATTTTCAAACATATTTTTTGTCGAAAAACCAAGTCTGAGTTCAGAAGAGGATACATTGCTAAATTTGACTGCAGTTTCTTCTTCTTCTTCTTCTTCGATCTGTCTACCAACGGGTCAGATTAAGATGTGGATTGTTTCATAAATTGCATAGTCTTTTTGCAGACTCTCCATAGGGCCGTAGAGCTTTACTTCCCGAGATGCGTTCTCTCTGATGTGTGGATCAGACACTACTGCAGTTTAATACAATTAATACCAAACACTACATAAATCTCCCTCGTCTGAGCAGCAGCCAATCTCTGCAGGCATTGTGTTAGAGTCCCACTCTGTGGTCTACATCCTTATACCAGTACTACCTTGCAATCATATACATCCTTATACCAGTACTACCTTGCAATCATATACATCCTTATACCAGTACTACCTTGCAATCATATACATCCTTATACCAGTACTACCTTGCAATCATATACATCCTTATAACAGTACCACATTGCAATCATATACATTCTTATACCAGCACCACCTTGCAATCATATACATCCTTATACCAGTACTACCTTGCAATCATATACATCCTTATACCAGTACCACCTTGCAATCATATACATCCTTATACCAGTACCACATTGCAATCATATACATCCTTATACCAGTACCACATTGCAATCATATACATCCTTATACCAGTACCACATTGCAATCATATACATCCTTATACCAGTACCACATTGCAATCATATACATCATTATACCAGTACCACCTTGCAATCATATACATCCTTATACCAGTACCACCTTGTAATCATATACATCCTTATACCAGTACCACATTGCAATCATATACATCCTTATACCAGTACCGCATTGCAATCATATACATCCTTATACCAGTACCACATTGCAATCATATACATCCTTATACCAGTACCACATTGCAATCATATACATCCTTATACCAGTACCACCTTGCAATCATATACATCCTTATACCAGTACCACATTGCAAATCATATACATCCTTATACCAGTACTACTTTGCAATCATATACATCCTTATACCAGTACCACATTGCAATCATATACATCCTTATACCAGTACCACCTGCAATCATATACATCCTTATAACAGTGCTACCGTGCAATCATATACATCATTATAACAGTACTACCTTTTGCAATCATATACATCCTTATACCAGTACCACCTTGCAATCATATACATCCTTATACCAGTACTACCTTGCAATCATATACATCCATATACCAGTACCACATTGCAATTATATACATCCTTATACCAGTACCACCTTGCAATCATATACATCCTTATACCAGTACCACATTGCAATCATATACATCCTTATACCAGTACCACCTTGCAATCATGTACATCCTTATACCAGTACCACTTTGCAATCATATACATCCTTATACCAGTACCATCTTGCAATCATATACATCCTTATACCAGTACCACATTGCAATCATATACATCCTTATACCAGTACCATCTTGCAATCATATACATCCTTATACCAGTACCACCTTGCAATCATATACATCCTTATAACAGTACTACCTTGCAATCATATACATCCTTATAACAGTACTACCTTGCAATCATATACATCCTTATACCAGTACCACATTGCAATCATATACATCCTTATACCAGTACCACCTTGCAATCATATACATCCTTATGACAGTACCACCTTGCAATCATATACATCCTTATACCATACCACATTGCAATCGTATACATCCTTATACCAGTACCACCTTGCAATCATATACATATTTATACCAGTACCATCTTGCAATCATATACATCCTTACACCAGTACCACATTGCAATCATATACATCCTTATACCAGTACCACCTTGCAATCATATATCCATCCACCAGTACCACATTGCAATCATATACATCCTTATACCAGTACCACATTGCAATCATATACATTCTATACCAGTACCACCTTGCAATCATTTACATTCTTATACCAGTACCACCTTGCAATCATATACATCCTTATACCAGTACCACCTTGCAATCATTTACAGCATTCTTATACCAGTACCACCTTTGCAATCATATAATCCTTATACGAGTACCACCTTGCAATCATATACATCCTTACACCAGTACTACATTGCAATCATATACATCCTTATACCAGTACCACATTGCAATCATATACATCCTTATATTCAATAAACTTCAAACTTAATGTTCTTGAACTCTAGCCTTAATGTTCTTGAACTTAGATGTCGATCTTCTTTGCATACTTCAAACTTAATGTTCTTGAATTCTAGCGCTTAGATGTCGATCTTCTATAAACTTCAAACTTAATGTTCTTGAATTCTAGCCCTTAGATGTCGATCTTCAATATCGATCTTCAATTCAAACTTAATGTTCCGGAAGTAGGATTGCCTTTGTCTTGGGACCCAAAAATTCTCTTGGCGACCCTACATATATATATTTCCAATATATTTACCCATTCTGTTAAAAATATTAGAGAGTATAGACTGAT
>JAXRKP010000406.1:302500-312500 GCA_037039925.1 Doris montereyensis
AGACAAACATCTGGATGTACACCAACTATCAATCAGGAGAAATTTTGTGTCGCGGGACCTTTTGGCATGTTTTGTACTAGGATTGTATCCCTGATGCTCAAGCAGTAGTCTACCACCTGGGCATTCGATGTAACCTGACACCTGTCTGTCCTCTTGGTGTTTTATTGTCTTGGTTTATCTATTTGATTTGATTTAACCAGATCAACAACTTAAATGATCTCAGGGTTTTTTGGTAGATTTTAAATTTTGCCTGGACTGCCCTATAAACAGCCAAGGCATCCTTAACGTGCACAGTGTTGTGATTTGCCCTCGGGACCTCCTTTTATCGCCCGTCTCCAATTGATGTCAAGCCACCTACGTGAATCAGTGGGGTAGATTTTGCTCGAAAAAACACGAGAAAATTGTTCAACGGTTGGCGGGGCTCGAACCCACTACTCTCTTGATCGAGAGGTCGACATCTTGTCTACCTGGACAAAATTGCCCTAGATTTCAATGTATTGGTGAAAGCACTCACCATGTTCATCACTTACAGCTCCAAGTTTGATGGAACTTTCCAAATGGCTTTGCACAAATAAATGTTGATGCTCACATTACTATTGACGATCTCTCTAATTTCTCGCAAGCTTTCAATATTGTTTAACCAAGGTTTTTTATCTTTTAGGTATTCTGTTCCCCAAAGCTGCGAACAGCCATAAATAAGGTCCATACAAAACTTCGCAATGTGACTCATTGACTTTGGAAAGGCTGGGATCCCACATCGGTTTTCATATTTGAGCTCCATACTTTGATATTATCAAAAATCAAACTTGGGAATGCTATGCAATTCTTGTCTAGATATATTGGTATTTAGATGCAAATCTGGGTTCTGGGTCTGAAACCAATATAAAACCTTGATGTAGATCTAAATAGCTAGATCCATCTTCTTTTCTAGTGTTCCAATTCATGGATTTCTGGTGAAAATCATGACACGAGGGGGGGGGGGGCGTAACGAAGAGAAAAGAATTCATTTTTGTAAAGAAGTATTTCAAAAAGAGTACTAGATACAACAATCAAATTGAATTGGTTGTCTGCTCATACAGGAAGTTTGAGTTTTAGGCAATTTGGAGCAGAGATGTGGCCAGATTAGTTTGCCCAAACGTATTGTTTTAGGTGAATTCTATTATTCATTTAATAGATTATTGAGTATTATTTGCGTGTTTCTTGGGTGTGAAGACAATGTTGTGGTTCATTGATCTTTTCTCCATTCAAAATGCACATTAAAATGTCAGATTTACAGGCTCGTAATCAGACATTACCTGTGGGAATTGTTGATTTTGACCGAGCAACAACATGACCTGATATCATGCAAACGGATTCCATAATTGAAATTAGCATCCTCAAGCTGTCTTAGAATAGTGCTGTTGCCAAACCTTATGCAACAAATAGTGTGTTGACCAGTGTTATATATAGACCAGCTAAGTACATTTTCAAAACCCTGTTGTTTTTCTCTGCGTAAACGTAAAACATATCACAAAATACGGTATCCTCTTTCAAGCGCCATCGTAATAAGTTGGGACTTTCTCATGTCATGATGTAGACTTTATTCTGTAACATTTATAACCGCATGTGTCCATTGCTCGTTAGCAAATGTATTTCGCCTTCCTATTCGACAAAATTTGTCCTGCAAAACATCTTCTCAATTAACACGAATCTCATCTTTAACATTAAAAAGTTAAATAACATTTTTCCTACTATACACCCCCCCCTAGTTTAGATCTATGGTCTAAAATCTTACGAAGGAGCCACAGTGGAGTGAAGTCAAAGGCGAAATATGACAATAAGTGACAACTCCACTAATAAAGACAAACATGTGACGTTTCGTGCATAACCCTCGTAAGGCAATCTAGATCTAAGTAATACCTCCGGCATCATACAATGTGATGTCAGAAGAAAGACATAAAGGAAGAAGAAAGAAAGAAAAAGACAGTGATGATAAGAAACGTAGCAGACGAGGGTGTGAAGAATGAGGGAGAGTGGAAGGTTCAGATCTAGAATGAAATAAAAATATGAAAATAAGTAAGTAATAAAGGTGAGAAGGAGATAGAGAGAAGGAAAGAAAAAGAGATAGATAGATAGATAGATAGATAGAGAGAGAGAGAGAGAGAGAGAGAGAGAGAGAGAGAGAGAGAGAGAGAGAGAGAGAGAGAGAGAGAGAGAGAGAGAGAGAGAGAGAGAGAGAGAGAGAGAGAGAGAGAGAGAGAGAGAGAGAGAGAGAGAGAGAGAGAGAGAGAAGAGAGAGAGAGAGAGAGAGAGAGAGAGAGAGAGAGAGAGAGAGAGAGAGAGAGAGAGAGAGAGAGAGAGAGAGAGAGAGAGAGAGAGAGAGAGAGAGAGAGAGAGAGAGAGAGAGAGAGAGAGAGAGAGAGAGAGAGAGCGAGAGAGAGAGGGAGACAGACAGACAGACATCCAGACAGACAGACAGACAGAGAGATAGAGAGAGCGAGCGCGTAACACACATTAACATAATGTGATATTTTACTATGCGGACACAAAAAATCCCCACTTCAATCACACAAACATGAAATATACAAGAATATACTTATAGAAACGGTAGTGAGCTGAACAGACATGGAAGGTAATGTGATCCTATTGTATCTTCCCAGATATTTATGATGTTTAATGTTAACTGTCATTTATTTTTTAGAATGGCCGCATCCTGTAAACAACACATTCTTCACTACAGACAGCATTATTAGCCAAGCCTTCGTGAGCACCACGCCCTACAGTACAAGGTGTCCTAGTGACATAGTTGTGTTACACGCCCAGTCTCATCCTCAAACCATACAGTCACCGGGGTACCCAACGCCTTATGCTAAGTAAGTTGATCATGATTAGACGATCATTTCAAGTTCATATGTCCACGTAGTGTTGATAAAGTGCACAACACATTTTGATATCGCACTGTTGTCCAGACATTGAGAATTTGCAATAAAAATAATGTTACTGTCGAGGGTCTGATGCAAATAATACTATATTGTACTATGAAAGTTCAATAATTATAATATTGCTACAATTTAAATATGTATAATATTTTTAAGCCTAATCGATGCACAATGTTTGTTTATTTCCAGCAATGAAGACTGCAAGTGGGGAATAAAGTCTCCTCGTGGCTATATCAAAGTTACCGTGGAAAGCTACAGAATAGAACAATTTTTATTATGTGTTTATGACAGTCTTGCTATCTATGACGGTAAGTCTCGTTGGTTAAAGAGATCCATTCGCACGAAATTAGGTAAATACAAAGAGGTAATGCACAATGATAATAATAATAATAATAATAATAATAATAATAATAATAATAATAATAATAATAATAATAATATTAATAATAATAATAATAATAATAATAATAATAATAATGATAATAATAATGATGATAATAATGATGATGATGATAATAATAATAATAATAATAATAATAATAATAATAATAATAATAATATTAATAATAATATAATAATTCTTACTACTACTACTAATTATAATAATAATAATTATTATTATTATTATAATAATTATTATAATAATAATGATTATTATAATAATAATAATAATAATAATAATAATAATAATAATAATAATAATAATAAATAATAATAATAATAATAATAATAATAATAATAATAATAATAGTAATAATAATGATAATAATAATAATAATAATAATAATAATAATATAACAATAACAATAATAATAATAATAATAATAATAATAATAATAATAATAATAATAATAATAATAATAATAATACGATTATCTATATAGCACTTTCCACGCAAAAAGGCTTCAAACAATAAAGACAAACACGGTGAGCTTGCGGTAATGTAATAGAAGTATTATATTATTTCTGTTTGGTCCTCTTGCCTGGGCAGGATGTATGATTTGAAAGCTCTATCGTGTTTTGAGGACCACATTATAAATTCAAGTGACTGAACACAGTAGAAATAAATGCATGCATGCAAATGAAAATAGTTTACACTTAATTTGAGCTTAATGCCATGGAGCAAGGGTTAATGGCCAGTAGTCTACATGATCTGACAGGCTACATCATTTTGCGTTCTCCGGTTCATCAGTGAACTTGATGTACAGGTAGATGTGACTTACCGATAAATCTACGGTTTGAAGGAAGAGTAAATATTCAATGAAAGCAATCCTTATCCTATTGGATACAGACCGTGGTGCTATAAAACATGGAGACATGTTTTGCTACTTGACGGGATGTATTGTAACTATTTGGAAATCATTTCTGGTCATGTTGTTAGTCTTGTAACGTTATTTCCACCATACGACTAGTATTCGATTAGACGCATATTTGTACCTTCTTATTTTCTTGCAAAAGAAGCAGAAACAATCATTCATTTTCGTGTTGAAACAGAGAAGTTAAATAAACTGAAACTTCACAGTTTATTCTTATTTTCTACTTTTGTTCACATCTTGACAGGTCGTAATGCAACACACTACCCACTTATTGACAAGCTTTGTGGCTCATCTGATAGAGACACAGTTTATCAGAGCACATCTAACGCAGTCTACATCAGTTTTCATTCAGATAGCATTAATCGTCAAAAAGGCTTCCAATTGGTCTACCAATATGTGGAGGTTGATTCCAATGAGACGTTGATTAACACAACCACAGGTATGTTTTGCATAATAATATAGAACGATGTAATGCATAGTATGAGCAATTGTGTTGAATCGTTCATATTATTGCGCTTAAAGGTATGTTTTGCTTACAGAACGATGTAATGCATAATGTGAGCAATTGTGTTGAATCGTTCATATTATTGAGCCTAAAGGTATGTTTTGCTTATAGAACGATGTAATGCATAGTATAAGCAACTGTATTGAATCGTTCATAGAATGGAGCTTAACGGTATGTTTTGCATAAAGAACGATATTATGCATAGTATGAGCAACTGTATTGAATCGTTCAGTAGTATTGAGCTTAAACCCACTGAGAAATAACATTGGTCAACTACAAAAATGTTTTCGTCTGCATCGAGTTTGAGAGGAGTTTTGGGGTGAATTAGGGTCGTTGATTTCGGTTTTTGTGTATCTTGTCGTGATTTCGGTTTTCGTATCACGGCGGGGTGAATTGGGGTCGCTGATTTCGGTTTTGTGTATCACGTCTACTACCGAAACACTTGTTTTCTGTTAATAGCACCAAAATGCTCTTTTGTTCATAATTTAAAATACCGATTTATACCATGTGTACACAAATTATGCTAGAGAACATGCTGGATACAATTTTGCTTTGAGAAAACAGTCACAGAACTAAAATGTGAACAAAACTTCTTTGAAAAACAGACAAACATCTCGCCGTACACCAACTATCAATCAGGGAGAAATTTTGTCTCGTCGGGACCTTTTGCATGTTTTGTACTAGGATTGGCTCCCCTGATGCTCAAGCAGTAGTCTACCACCTGGGCATTCGATGTAACCTGACACCTGTCTGTCCTCTGGGGTTTTATTGTCTTGGTTTATCTATTTGATTTGATTTAACCAGATCAACAACTTTAAATGATCTCAGGGTTTTTGGTAGGATTTTAAATTTTGCCTGGACTGCCCTATAAACAGCCAAGCTGCATCCTTAACATTGCACAGTGTTGTGGATTTGCACACGGGACCTCCTTTTTATCGCCCGTCTCCAATTGATGTCAAGCCACCTACGTGAACCAGTGGGGTAGATTTTGCTCCGAAAAAAACACGAGAAAATTGTTCAACGGTTGGAAGGGGCTCGAACCCACTACCCTTTGATCGAGAGGCCGACATCTTGCCTCTGGACTACTGAGCCCCTTTCATGTATTGGTGAAAGCACTCACCATGTTCATCACTTACAGCTCCAAGTTTGGATGGGAACTCTTCCAAATGGCTTTGCACAAAATAAATGTTGATGCTCATTACTATTGTTACATCCTAATTTCTCGCAAGCTTTCAATATTGTTTTAACCAAGGTTTTATAGTCTTTAGGTATTCTGTTCCCCAAAAAAGCTGCGAACAGCCATAAATAAGGTCCATACACCCTTCATCAATGTGACTCATTGACTTTGGAAAGTCTGGATCCCACATCGGTTTTCATATTTGAGCTCCATACTTTGATATTATCAAATATCAAACTTGGGAATGCTATGCATTCTTGTCTAGATATATTGGTATTTAGATGCAAATCTGGGTTCTGGGTCTGAAACCAATATAAAAACCTTGATGTAGATCTAAATAGCTAGATCCATCTTCTTTTCTAGTGTTCCAATTCATGGATTTCTGGTGAAAATCATGACACGAGGGGGGGGGCGTAACGAAGAGAAAAGAATTCATTTTTGTAAAGAAGTATTTCAAAAGAGTACTAGATACAACAATCAAATTGAATTGGTTGTCTGCTCATACAGGAAGTTTGAGTTTTAGGCAATTTGGAGCAGAGATGTGGCCAGATTAGTTTGCCCAAAACGTATTGTTTTAGGTGAATTCTATTATTCATTTAATAGATTATTGAGTATTATTTGCGTGTTTCTTGGGTGTGAAGACAATGTTGTGGTTCATTGATCTTTTCTCCATTCAAAATGCACATTAAAATGTCAGATTTACAGGCTCGTAATCAGACATTACCTGTGGAATTCCCGATTTTGACCGAGCAACAACATGACCTGATATCATGCAAACGGATTCCATAATTGAAATTAGCATCCTCAAGCTGTCTTAGAATAGTGCTGTTGCCAAACCTTATGCAACAAATAGTGTGTTGACCAGTGTTATATATAGACCAACTAAGTACATTTTCAAAACCCTGTTGTTTTTCTCTGCGTAAACGTAAAACATATCACAAAATACGGTATCCCTCTTTCAAGCGCCATCGTAATAAGTTGGCCTCTTTCTCATGTCATGATGTAGATTCCTTTATTCTGTAACATTTATAACCGCATGTGTCCATTGCTCGTTAGCAAATGTATTTCGCCTTCCTATTCGACAAAATTTGTCCTGCAAAACATCTTCTCTCAATTAACACGAATCTCATCTTTAACATTAAAAAGTTAAATAACATTTTTCCTACTATACACCCCCCCCCGCCCTTTACGATTTCATCCACCGTCATGGATCAACATTTAGTTGAAAGTTGTCTGTTAAATTATTCGGTAATTACTGACGTTTATATTAACAGAAAAAGATGGCAAATGCGATTTAAAGCTTTGAAAAGTGAATTGAATGACAAAAGATTCTGTAAATTGTTTAAATTATTTTACTGAAATATTTTCCTTGATCACTCAGATATGTTGTTTCACATTACATATCTGTTTAATGTCTGGTGAGTTTGAACTTGAAATAAGATAATATTTTGCCCCAAAGAAAACCAACACAGGGGTTTATTTTTATCCTGTCAAAGAGCTCAATCTGATTTATTTATAGATAACTAGTAAAAAACAATCCCGCAATTTCGTAGGTAGGATAACACATACTTTTCGTTTTCTTTTTTTTCTTTCGTAATAATTTTGTTTTCTGTCTTCTTTATCTTTTTTTAATCATTGTTTCTGGTTGTCTTCGTCTTTTTAACATTCATTTAATCAAATTATTTAAATCCCTATTTTTGTCTTCTTCTTTTTTTCTTTTTTGTATGCATCCTTGAATTATTATGATATTTAATACCATTTCTTTTTCGTTTTCTTTCTCGTTGTCTCTTTTACATCGTCTTATCTTTAAAAAAAATCTTATTCGCGTAAGAATATTATATTATTACCATAGCGATTGCTACTTTCTATACTGGATTTATAAATTTATCATTAGTATGAATGTTTTCTCTTTCAACTTAGTCTTCTTTGTCATCGTCTTTTTTCATCATTGTGATCTTTTATGACACTATTATGAAATTTGATGTTACAAGATTGTACTTATAAGTTATAGACCTAATCTACTTTTGGGAGGAGTTCCGTAGTCGGGCACATACTATCACCCTCCTTTGCCTTGAAATCCCCTCCACCTACAACCGCTGGCAACCCATCAACCCCCATCCCCCACTCCTCCCACCCCAATACGAGGCAGAATCAGATACAAGTAGCAATTCATACTGATCGAAAATCGGACCGTGTGCCAGGATACGGAACTCCTCCCTATTATTGTTCTCTTTCTCTTTTTCCTTCATCTTTATCGCCTTCCCTTACGTCTCCTCCTCCTGCTCCTCCCTTCTCCTCCTCCTTCTTCTTCTTCTTCTTCTTCTTCTTCTTCTTCTTCTTCTTCTTCTTCTTCTTCTTCTTCTTTCTTCTTCTTCTTCTTCTTCTTCTTCTTCTTCTTCTTCTTCTTCTTCTTCTTCTTCTTCTTCTTCTTCTTCTTCTTCTTCTTCTTCTTCTTCTTCTTCTTCTTCTTCTTCTTCTTCTTCTTCTTCTTCTTCTTCTTCTACTTCTGCTGCTGCTGCTGCTGCTGCTGCTGCTGCTGCTGCTGCTGCTGCTCTTATTATACTTGTTTATTATTGTTAAGAAAGATAGCGAGTTCGTTGCGAAAACATGTGGATCTTGATGTGTGTTTGGTTATGTTGTGTTCATCATCATAAAATCCATTAAGATGCAAGAGGCGTTGCTGCCCATGGTGCAAATTTCCAACAATATTATTATTGGACGACATCGGTCACAATCCTAAGATGTGTTGAAATGTATAATCTGTGTTAAATCTATATATCGGTGTTTCTGCTTTTCCTTCCTATGCTTCACCATGTCTCTTAGATAGAATCTAGAGTCTATATCTAGATCAAGATGTAGATCTACATAGAAAGAACATTCTAGATTTAAACTGAATCAACTGAATATGATCTATCTGCATTGCACTCAGTGCTGAGCGCTGATTGCATTTATTGACACTTCCGTTACAGTCTATAAAAAAAAGTATTACAACACTTTGAACGGAAACAAAGTTAAATTTGATTAATTAGTTACACGATAATTAAGTTGAGTGATGGGGATCTGACATTGCAAGATCATGCTTCAAGCCTTTGAGTATTTGAATACAAATAAGTTTCAGCTCGATCGATCGCTTAATAAGGTCAGAAGGCGTGACATAAAATAAGCGAGTTTGTTTATTATGTTATTGCCAGGTTCCTCCTATATTATGAGAATGTAATATGCAATTCCATGTAGCTAAAGGCATTTCATTAATTTACAATCACACTTGGGCGGCATGACTCCTGCCCAAAATCAAGCTCAATAGTTCGTTCAAAACATACCACCATACATATATAAGTAAGAAATAAGGATAGTTATGTCACTAGAAGCATGGTCCATAGAGGATCAAATGTGACTTGTAGAGAGGGTATGTGTTTACTGTTTAAGTCAATCTGTATAATTATTTATAACTGTATAACGTGCATAAATTCAACAGTTGACCAATTTTGCATTGGATTATCTTTCAAAATGTTATTCGACAATGAAACAACACATTTCTTCCTTCTAACAGGATGCCAAGGATCCCCTCTTGAACTGCTAGCCACTGCTTATCCTCAAGTACTCGAGTCGTTTGGATCCGCTGATAACTATACTTAGTAAGTCCGTGAGCTAGGATTGTTTATCAGAGGGGAGCGAAGGAGGCACGTGACTCAACAGTTATGCTTTCAAAAGGGTTTATTTTCTAGCCCTGTGTTGCTGACATGTCCATTCCGTAATATCTTTGTTATAGTTGAATGGAATCATTCAAAGAATCCTTGTGAGATAATGTTTATCATCAGTAAGTACTGGTAGTCTTTAAAATAATATAAATAATATGGAACAGTAAACAACTTTCGTCCTACGCGATCCGTGTGAAAAAGGAAAAACGATACTTGTGATATTATTACAGACAGACAGACGGACATTATTGGTACTGAGTTGTTATAACCGTTGAAGCTAATTCGGGGTTATTTTTACATTCTTCCTGATTGTATTCACTCCAACCTTATATCGAGATATCTTGATTGACCCTATTTTATCTGTTTGGTCTGAGTGAATAATAATA
>JAXRKP010000407.1:0-12500 GCA_037039925.1 Doris montereyensis
AAGATGAACAACCCTGTTTGGGTGGTTAAACGACTTGTGCTCGATAGGTTTTCAGTCAGCGACACAATCCTGCATCTACAGGTAGGTTGTTCGTCTAATTTTGTTGTTGCAAATACCATCTTTTGCCTAAATACGTACATATAGGGATACAGGAACGTTGCACTGGAGTTATACATTTGTGATTGTGATAAACCACCATTAAGCCAGAATGTGTTCGTAGTTGCTTCCGATCTTTGTTTACCCAAGTCACCTGGATGAATTCTTAATCAGCCATTGTATTTTTTAAAACTCTTTTGCGCTCTTATCAACTACATTTAATTTTATAACCATGGAATATTCAGATTGGGTTTTTCTGCACGTCTTTGATTAGAATTCATTAACTATTTGTACTGTTATTCTTTCTACAGCGAGTATAAAGATGGAAGGATTTAGAGTTCGTATCCCCACACAAGCGCTCATCGACTGTTCATCATTTATCCCCCAACAGGCCATTTCGTTCATTCAAAGCCTTCTCAACTCATTGGGGAGCATACAGTAGACCAGCATTTTAGGCGCTCCGTACTAACACTCTGACAAAATCTTTCTGTACCTATAGCTGGATAATCATTTACACCTGAGTCAAGTGAGGAAAGCAGAGTGAAGTACATTTCCTAACAGTACAACGTTGCTGAAAAAACATCTGAATCAGCCATGGGTTTTGAGCCAGTGTCGTCGTGATTACAAGCTCACAATACTACGGTTCACCTGACAACGTCCATCATTTGAAAAATAGGCGTAAGAACTTACAAATTGGAAAATGAATAAGTTGCACAAAAGAACTGCCTGACTGGATGACCATTAATGATAAAGAAATCAAGGTCTCAGCAATCCCCATTAGGAGTTCCACCATTTTGACATATATGCTATATACTGACTAGTGTAGTCCAGGGCAGAGGTTTCGTTTTCTGATCCTTAAGGTTTGAAGTTCGAGCCCCCGGCATTCAGTGATTTCGGGGTTTTTTTCGCATCCAACAATATCAGCGAGCACGATCTTCCCTATTTCACCTCTAGCTCCAAGGTGACGCTCCGCCCCCTTTGTTTTGAGAGTTAAAACTAACTTTTACATCAGAATTCCATTGTCCTGTGTAGGGGGCAGATTTTAACCCTGCCACACCCATGGTCAAAGAATCAGTTTGTGTCAGATAAGTACATTAACAGAAAGACAAGAGGACAGTGCCCAGACAGACAGAGACAGACAGGCAGACACAAACAGACCCAGGCAGACACAGTTGTTAGAGAAAGGAATTCCTGTGAGAGGAAGACCTGCTAATGAAGCTGTGGCTGTACGAAAAATTTATGTCATACTTTGTTTCACCTGTTGGTAGCCTGTCGTGACAGTTTGACAAATAAATTCGTAAATAATGTGTAAATAATGTCCAGTAAACTCAGACACAGAGGAGGGACCCACACATAAAAACACACACACACACACACACAAAGAGAGAGAGAGGGAAAGAGAGAGAGAGAGAGAGAGAGAGAGAGAGAGAGAGAGAGAGAGAGAGAGAGAGAGAGAGAGAGAGAGAGAGAGAGAGAGAGAGAGAGAGAGAGAGAGAGAGAGAGAGAGAGAGAGAGAGAGAGAGAGAGAGAGAGAGAGAGAGAGAGAGAGAGAGAGAGAGAGAGAGAGAGAGAGAGAGAGAGAGAGAGAGAGAGAGAGAGAGAGAGAGAGAGAGAGAGAGAGAGAGAAGAGTTGAGATAATAACCATATATGGATAGAAAGATAGACATTGATGAATAGCTATTCAAAATAGAGGTGAGCAGACTGATGACTGAGTGAATAGAGACATGCAGATGACGAAGGAGATTGCGAGACATAGATTTAATTGAGATAATTATTGATTATGTGAATAAACAAATATAAAATCAACTTACCATTGATGCCTAGCTAGAACAATTTCTGTCAGAGCTTTGCTACTAAATCCTGTTACAGTGATTTTTGTCTGATTTATCGTAAATTGCAGTTCTCGAGAGAGAGAGCTAATATTAATTCCTCCTCATTTAGAGAGGGACATGATTCTACTACAATGTAAGGAGATTTCGCTTTTGGAGAAAAAATAGTGGATGCGACGATGTCTCAAGAGAAAACAATGACAGAGCTACTGAGCTAGACAATACTACACAGGCACAATAGTGTCCCATAAGATTTAATTATTTGTTTTCGAAACTCCGTAAATTCGCATTTTTCGATGTTTTCTAAGCGCTTAGGCTCTTTTGGGACGCTGATTTGAAAAATGATGATTAAAATGCTCTAAAATGTCAATTTAATTAACTTACAAATTTTGATTTTCAACACCCGGCTACGATCTCCCCTAACCGGATGTACTGGCGCCATCATGTCGCCTAGGTGTTCACCGGCGTGACGATCAAAAATGAACCCAGAATTCTTTCTTCCATCGAGAGCTCGTAAGAAACACGGAGAGCAGTTGCAACATAGACATCAATCCGCCATTCTCTATTGTAGTAAGTAAAATTAATTGTCACAATCAACAATCCGTTGATCGGCGTCAAATTGCGACTAGAGGAAGTCCCAACATAACCCTACTCTAAAATCTCGACCCGTGGCAGAGACTCAGAGCTTCGTTCTGGTGACCTTTTGATTGAAGTCACAACGAGAGGCGAGTCGTCAACTGCTCTGCATTGGAACATTTTGGTAATAGCCCTCTGGACGTTGAGCCTCACCTGAGCCTCAACAGTTCGTGATGTTGTTGAAGGACCGGCGTTATAAACGGATTTTTCTTTTCTTCCACCTGTCAGATAATGATAAAGTGTGATCACGTCAAAGGTGTTTAAAAAGTCAAATAAATTTAACAGACAGATAGTTTGACAAATGGATATCACTCTGTGATGATGACCAGAGGCAACTAAAAGAAATCAGTTGCTTGATGATGACCAGAGGCAACTAGAAGAAATCAGTTGCTTGATGATGACCAGAGGCAACTAAAAGAGAAATCAGTTGCTTGATGATGACCAGAGGCAACTAGACAGAAATCAGTTGCTTGACAGAGACAGAGACAAGACAAAGAAATCAGTTGCTTGATGATGACCAGAGGCAACTAAAAGAAATCAGTTGCTTTCGTTTGTGGACCGTGTTATTTCCATGTGTCAGAAACAGTTATGTCAAAATAAGACAGTATGAGAGATAGACACATTGTTTTCACAGATTGGTGTTTTAATATAATCTCTCTCTCTCTCTCTGGATTCTCTCGTATTCCTTCGTCCTGGAAAGCCGGTGTCTATCTCTGATCTAAATATGGATTACTCTCAACTCTGTCCAGTTTCTCTCTCGATCTCTCTCTCTCTCATAAATCGTCTCTCTCTCTCTATCTCTCTATCTCTAAATATTTCTCTCTCTCTATCTCTCTCTTTGTTTCTGTCTCTGTCTCTGTCTCTGTCTCTGTCTCTCAGATCTCTTTCTCTCTCTGACGAACCTGCTGAAACGGAAACTCTCTCAAAGCTCTCTCTTCTTTATAACGAAACGGAATAACCCCGATATCCCCGATTGATAATTTGTCTATATATTTTATGGGATCTAAAGTTACGTTTGAGTTCTGTTCAGAACCCTTGAAACGGAACTCAAAGCTCAAGGCCTCAGCTGGCTCAGGGCCAGTTGTGGGTCCCTTCAACAACCCGTCATGGGCGATCAGGTTCTCCCCTAAATTGCTTTGGACAAGAAGGGAGCCAGCCTTTCAATGCCGAATCTCGCTTAACTCCCTCTCACACACACAGGTTTACACTCACGATCGTTGGTGGTAAGTTGGGAAACTTCGCCATTTTTGGGTTTTAATAAGTTGATTCATTTTACCACCTAATCAATAGTATAGTAATCATCCTGTGATAATAGCAAGGCCGATGTTACTGTATGCACCTCAAAGCTGGGATGGTGAAGTAAGTTCTTAAAGAATACAACGTGTCTATCACTGATTACATGAATAAATGAATAAATGAGTGAATAAATGAACAGATTTATTTAAAAACAAACCACTGAAAATATTTAGTAGAGATCTATCAGTATGACACTTCGCAAAAGCTACCTCCACTCCTACTCCATAACCCTACCCCAACTCCCTACCCTTAACCCTAATCCCTACCCCCACCCCTCTCCTGACTGCCAATGTCACGCATGAGCTCATGTGCTTTGTTCTATCCGGATACCACTCGTGCTTCCACGTCCTGGTGCTCTGGTATAGACATTCACTTGGTTAGTACAGAACATACACTTCTTTTATCATTTCTTTTGAGGTTCTTTAACATGTTGTTTAAAAAAGAACAACCAATGTAGTTAAAAAAAATCTGCAAACAAAATGAAATACCCCAAACTAAATATGAGTCAGTCGGTTAGCTCCTATCTTTATCTGAAATCTATAAGACTAACATGTTTTCAAATACAATCTATATTTGATATCGTTTCATCAAATTTGGTTGGGTCTTTTCTTTATCTTTATCTTTATCTTGATTTTTTCTTGACGACAAGAATAATGGATATAGATCTTTATCTTTATCTCCGCCTTTATACCAATCTGGTCAAGCTCTAGTGGTCAGCATGGAAACTCCAAATCTCTTTCCTCACGCTCTCTCTCTCTGTCTCTCTTACTGGCCTCCTTCATTGGCGATAGTGAGTTTGGTGCCACACTTTAAATGTACACAATGTTTCTTGAATGTGTACACAAAATAAAACTGTTTAGTGTGGTCTAATATATTACACATATTGTATTTTCTAAACACGGATCACGTACATTATTATTTTTATAATCATGGACACAATATGAATGTATGTATACAAATATATGTATGTATGTATGTATGTATGTATGTATGTATGTATGTATGTATGTATGTATGTATGTATGTATGTATGTATGTATGAATGTATGTATGTATGTATGTATAAATGTGTGTATGTATGTATGATATGTATGTATGTATGAGTGTATGTGTGTGTAGGGATGTATGTATGTATGTATGTTAATATGTATGTATGGATGGATGAAATAATATGTATGTAATGTATGTATGTATGCGTGTATGTGTGTGTATGTATGTATGTAGGGATGTTTGTATGTAAGTATGTCTGTCTGTATGTCTGTCAGCTACTACTCTCTCTCTCTCTCTCTCTCTACTCTCTCTCTCTCTCTCTCTCTCTCTCTCTCTAGGGACTACTACTCTCTCTCTACTCTAGAGGGACCTCTATCTATCTCTCTATCTCTCTGTGTAGACATAGTAAGACATCGTTACCTAAAGCATAGGTTGCTTGAAACATTTATGGGTGTCGAAAAGAACACATCAATCCTGGTCTACAGATGACCTGTCTCAGCCTTGCACCAATGAGGAAGGTCTGTTTGCACTCCATGTTCTCCTCTAAGATATATCATTGACCTATATTAGGGATAAATAGATACATGTTAGACGGGAAATGTTGACAGATAAACTGATAGGGCTCAAACGTAATATCTTATATCTTAACAGCGATCCATAAGACACGTGAAGGTTGACCACACACACATATATATATCCTTCTATACCTATATATGTAGTTAATTAAAGTGCATACCATTATATATATCTTTTACTACTGTCTATCCTTACTACTACTACTACTACTACTGTACTACTACTACTACTACTACTTGATACTATTTTACTATAAGATATTACTAAGAGACTATTGGAAGGTACTGTTACTACAAGTTGCTGCTAGAAGTAGTTACCTACATTTATATTATCAACAACTACTGTCTGTAAATAATGTTGTAGAAGATTTCTCCTTATTATAAAGCTGGGTCTCTTGAACTTTGAGAAGCTGGTTCACTAGAAACCACTACTACTACTTTACTCGGGTGATATCAAGTCTACTGTTACTGACTCTACTACTCGATGCTAAAGTTGTGCGCGTTTGCTGTTGTAATGACCGATAATCGAGAAATTAAACTGCCCTAACACTAAAAGTTTCTGGATTGCAGGACTAATACTACTGAGCTAATAATTACAAAATTGATTTGATCTAACTACTGTACTTCGCTACTAAAATTCTTACTAGGCTACTTAAAATCTGCTGCAGCTATAATGTGGAATAGTACTACTGGGTTATAAACGAGTCACTACTACGATACTACTACTATTCTACTAATAATAATAATAATAATAAATAATAATAATAATAATGCAAATTTTATATAGCGTCCCTATCCATGAGAGTCATGCTCAGGTGCGCTTTACAAAGGCTAAGACATACATCATATAGTAGCTTACATAATGTACTCAATATTTAAGATTACTATAAAATCAAGACATCTACATACACGAAAAATTGTTACAATTAAGATGAACAGTACCTAAATGACGATATGTGCTAATTACAAGATGGCCCTATACACGCGTGCGCACACACACACACACACACACACACACACATATACACATACATACACACACACACACACACATTGCAGGTGCCAACCCCTCACACCCCATGATAGGTCGAAAAGTCAGTTTTAAAAGTCTCCGTATATAAAAATATAATAATAGTTAAAGAAGTCAAACTAAGAGATCTAAGAATAATTACATATACATGACAGTGTTAAAGGTACCATACATCAATAAAACACCAAACCCTTAACACGGGTTTTAGAAAATGCCAATAAGTTAAATATTATGTGAGTCGAAAGTGAAGCGGAACAACTCTGTTTTAAGTGATTGTTTAAAGGAAGGAAGGGTTGTACAATTTCTAGTTTTAACTGACAAAGAATTCCATATAGGTGGGGCCGAAAAGGTGAAAGAACGTTCGAGAAATTTTGTTTTAGGGACACTTCTTTTTTAGTTGCAAAGATTGTGATGATCTAAGCGGACGATTGGGGCGGTGAACTTTAAGGAGATGTTTTAGATAGTCGGGGGCAGTGTCATGAATGCAGTTGAAAGTGAGACATGCTATCTTATATATGATTCTCCTCTCTACGGGAAGCCAATGTAGAGAGCACAAAACGGGAGTGATGTGTTCAGACTTTTTGGTCTTAGTTACAATTCTTGCTGCTTTATTTTGAAGTAATTGTAATCGATGAATAGAAGTTTTTGGCAACCCATAAAGAAGAGAATTACAGTAATCAAGACGACTTGTGACAAGTGCATGGACAAGCATTTTACATGTTTCTTGGTCTAACAGATTCGGATACGAGAAATGCTTTTAAGGACACAATGGATTGTTTGACAAACTTTGGTAATGTGAACATGCATGTGTAAAAATTCATCAAAGAAGAAACCGAGATTTTTGACGCTATGGCTGTTACATATAGTCATATTGTTTATGACCAGCTCATTTAATATAATGTCCTTTCCTTTTTTTCTAAATGTTATCAATTCTGTCTTGTCATTGTTGAATTTCAGTTTGTTTTCTGTCATCCCAGGTCCTGATGTCTAACACACAGTTGATGAAACTGTTTCTTTAGTTGTTATGTGATTGTTCATGCTGAGTGGGTGTAAGTTGCGTATCGTCAGCATAAAAATGATGATCAATGTTGTGGGATGCGATGATGTCACTGAGAGGTGTAGTGTATAGTGTAAAGAGAAACGGACCAAGGACTGATCCCTGTGGGACGCCAAATTGGATATTTGCTGCCGATGAAGGACTGCCATTTATGATGACTCGCTGGGTACGATCGGTAAGATAACTCACAAACCACTTCAGAGCCATGCCCGTGATGCCGAAACATTCTTGCATTCTAGCGAAGAGTGTTTTGTGGTCCACAGTATCGAAAGCCGCGCTCAGATCCAACAGTAGAAGTGCGACATTGTCATTGCATTGGAGCTGGTTGATTATGTCATTGTGGACACGGATTAACGCAGTTTCAGTAATGTGGCCTCGCCTGTATGCTGATTGAAAAAGGGGGCACAGGTTGTAGCTCATGGTGTGGTTGGTAAGTCTTCGCACAATGAGTTTCTCAATGATCTTTGAAATGAAATTTAAGTTCGAGACGGGTCTGTAATTTTTCATCATCTCGTTGTCAAGATTCTTCTTTTTTAAGAGTGGAGTCACATGTGCTTCTTTGAAAACGGTGGGAAAATCCGCATTTTGGATGGAACAATTGGCGATGGAGGTTATGGCTGGTGCAACCTCATTAATACAGGCTTTTAGAACCCACGTGGGAACCGCGTCCAATTTGCATTGTTTGTTTGCTGCATCATTGACGAGTTTAGTGATTTCCTCAACAGATGCGGGTAAAAGGTAGGAAAGTGGTGGTGGTGTTGTGATGAATTTCGTAGCACTAGTTTTAATGGTGTCAGTGTCAGTCTTTTCGTCAAGATCCGATCGAATGGTGACAATTTTGTCAACGAAATATTTATTGAATATGTTAGCTAATTCTTCGCCATTTTCGTGTAATGAAGTAAGGAAGATGATGGGTGTTCGTGTTTCATGAGTCTATTTATGATGACTTATGATTAAAAAGTTCTTGCTATTGCCCTTGTGCTCAGCGATGTTGTTTCTGGTATATGTACGTTTTGCATTCGTTTATCAGTCCATTTGTTTCGTTTTTTCTTTGATATATAGTTCTTTGTGAATGACGAGCTTAAATTTCCGCCAAGTTTCTTCAGCTGCTATTCTCTTTCCTTTGAGATTAGATTTCATCACAAAACCATTTGATGTCAAGGTCGGACTGTTACAACTTTTTTGTAATCAGGGGGCATATCTGTTAAGTATTTGGACCATAACTTTATTAAATAGTGTTTACTGCTGTACTGGGACTACTACTACTACTACTGCTACTACTACTACTACTACTACTACTACTACTACTACTACTACTACTACCTGGTACTACTACTACTACTACTACTACCACTACTACTACTGCTGCTGCTGCTGCTGCTGCTGCATGCTACTGGGACTGCTACTACTACTACTACTACTACTACTGCTGCTGCTGAATGCTGCTGCACTAATACCACAGTTATTAGGTGGACTAAATTCACCCACTAGTTATTAGGGTCACCAGTAAAGCATGTAAAAGTGTAAATATTTAGATTTATCAAAGTCATGTGGAATAAATACACCCACAAGTTATTATGGTCATGTAAAGCATGTAAAAGTGTAAATATTTAGTTCTATCACAGCCATGTGGAATAAACAGACCCATTAGGTATTTGGGTCTAAACAGTAAAATTTGGGAAGATATTTAGATCTATCACAGCCATGTGAACTAAACAGACCCACTAATTATTTGGGTCATGTAAAACTGAAGATATTTAGATCTATCACAGCCATGTACCCAAAAACTAGTTACATGAAACTAGTTATTTGGGTCAATGTAAAACTGAAGATATTTAGATCTATCTTTCCCAGTGAACAAGATGACAGAACTAGCTTCGCTAAGATTCGAACCCGTGACCTCCTTATCCCAAAGATGACATGATTGGGCTTATATCCCCTTCCTTCATGATTTTGCTTCTGTTTTTTGTACATTTCCTCTTCCTTTTGTTAAATGTTTGTTGTCTCACTTGTATCGCAATGATTAAGAAAAAGGATCATACGTCTGTTGTCTCACTTGTATGGGCAATGATTAAGAAGGATCAATATGTCTGTTGTCTCATTGTATCGCAATGATTAAGATTAGGTCTCAGAATATGTCTGTTGTCAATGATTAAGAAGGATCATACTTGTATCGCAATGATTAAGAAGGATCATATGTCTGTTGTCTCACTTGAAATCGCACTTGTATGATTAAGAAGGATCATACATCTGTTGTCTCACTTGTATCGCAATGATTAAGAAGGATCATTGTCGATGTTGACAATTAGGTTCGTTTAGGTGATGTGTTTACTTACGGCATGAATAGCTGACCAGGAGGGTGTTCTTTCGAAATTTCGGCATTGCCTAAATAGATGGGTGGGTGTAGGGTGTGGGGTGGGGTGGGGAAGTTGGTTCAGCACCGAGAAAAAACTTACGTTTAAAAAGCCAAACACAGGTCAACACCGCTAACACAGCAATTTACGAAGCGATGTTTTCCATCTCCAGAACCAGGGTAGCTATTACTAACAAAAATACAATTAAAAAAAAAAAACTACAAGAAAATGAAAAAGCCTACTATTATTTAGAGTTTAGTTAAAGGAAAAGAAGTAAAGCAGCCAGGTAGGTACCCACCGATGTATTTGACACACCCTTCACAGCAACCACAGAAACCAGCGTCCTGGATATTCCCCAAGTTCCGATGGGCAGTCGACTGCCTCCACCTTGAACATTTAACGTTGTCGCAGCTCCAATGGTGACAAGCGATGGCACTGCATGCAGCCACCAGGCCCAGAAGGATCAATAGGGTTTTCATATCGTGATTTTTGTATGGTTTTTGTTTCAACGTAGAAATCCTGTTTTTTTGTGTGAGGAAGTGAATGAAGAACCACGGGAGAAGAAGTGGTTAAGCTACACATTGCAATTTTGATAGTGTGGTGAATAAGGACATGAAACAATAAATATTGAAGTCACGTAAGAACAAAAGCCGAGTCAAATACAAAGGAATGGACAGCATATTTTTTTTGGATTATAATAATAATAATAATAATAATAATAATAATAATAATAATAATAATAATAATAATAATAATAATAATAATAGTAGTTATAATAATAATAATAATAATAATAATAATAATAATTAATAATAATAATAATAATAATAATAATAATAATAATAATAATAATAATAATAATAATAATAATAATAATAATAATAATAATAATAATAATAATAATAATAATAATAATAATAATAAGAATAATAATAATAATAATAATAATAATAATAATAATAATAATAATAATAATAATAATAATAATAATAATAATAATAATAATAATAATAATAATAATAAAAATAATCACAATCATCTTTATTGATCCTTCAAAAGGAAATTATACTTGTGTTATCACAATTTCCGTTTGAAAAATAAAAGAATACATCAATGCATTTAAATTTAAAACAAATTTAACTTAAATTAATCATTAAATGTTTAAATTTTGGAGAAGTAAACAAAAATTCAAATGTGGGTAAATAGATAGTGCGGTGAAACAATATACATAAAATAAAATAAAAATATAATAAGATAAAACTGAACATAAAATAGTTATATATAAATCAGTTTAGCTTCATACACATTCATTAACTTATCATAAATCATTCATTCACCATCCATCAATTTACATTTCTTAAACATTGTGAGGAAAACGCCATTGTACTTTCAAAGTAAGGTATGGTCAAACTTTCGTATGGCACTTGGAAGAAAAGATCTAAAATATCTCTCAGTGCAGGATTTTAAATGTAAAATGTATTTGGGTATGGAGAAATGAAAGGGTGTTTTCTTTAAGTATATTTCTGAGTTTAATCTTGCATTGATTCTCATAATAATCTAATAAAGTAATGATAAGAAGACATAATAATAAGAAATTAATAATAATTGTAATAATAATAATAATAATAATTTACCAGAACTTAGATAGAAATAAAATAATTATTTTCTTGAAAGAAAATATGATTAATTGATTATCCATATAGATCAACATTAAACTTAATGCAAAGAACCAGTAGTGTCAAATATTTAAATGACGACACTTCCAAAACACATCACTTTGAAATTCTAGATAGATTAATTTTGTAGTTTGTAGTTGAATTCAATATTTTCTTTTCTTGACAGTAAGATGAAGAAGAAGAAGAAGAAGAAAAAGAAAAGAAGAAGAAGAAGAAGAAGAAGAAGAAGAAGAAGAAGGAGGAGGAGAAGGAGGAGGAGGAGAGGAGGAGGAAGAGGAGGAAGGAGAAGAAGAAGAAGAAGAAGAAGAAGAAAAATCGAAGAAGAAGAAGAAGAAGAAGAACTTGAAATCCAAGAAGATCTTTAAGAAGAAGAAGAAGAAGAAGAAGAAGAAGAAGAAGAAGAAGAAGAAGAAGAAGAAGATGAAGAAGAAGAAGAAGAAGAAGAAGAAGAAAAGATGAAGAAGAAGAAGAAGAAGAAGAAGAAAAGGAGAAGAAGGAGAAGAAGAAGAAGAAGAGGAGGGGGTTGAAGAAGAAGAAGAAGAATAGAAAAAGAAGAAGAAGAAGAAGAAGAAGATGAAGAAGAAGAAGAAGAAAAGATAAAGGCGATTTGGGAGTTGTTGGTAGGATTATAAATTTTGAAGAAGAAGAAGAAGAAGAAGGAGAAGAACAGAAGAGGAAGAAGAAGTGAAGGAAGAAGAAGTCGAAGAAGAAGAAGAGGACGGTTCCGAACCAGGAACCTGACCAGGAGATAGACTTGCTCGAAACAATTCGAGAGAAGAAGAAGTTGAAGAAGCCGAAGAAGAAAAAGAAGAAGAAGAAGGAAGAAGAAGAAGCTTGCCACTACCCAGTCGTCCTGTTAGAAGAAGCGTTGGATTGAAGAAGAAAGATGAATTTTATTGTAGAAGAAGAAGAAGAAGAAGAAGAAAAAGAAGTTCACACATATTTAAGAAGAAGAAGAAG
>JAXRKP010000407.1:17500-25000 GCA_037039925.1 Doris montereyensis
AAGAGAGAGAGAGAGAGAGAGAGGAGAGAGAAAGTGAGAGAGAGAGAATAATAGAGAGAGAGAGAGAGAGAGAGAGAGAGAGAGAGAGAGAGAGAGAGAGAGAGAGAGAGAGAGAGAGAGAGAGAGAGAGAGAGAGAGAGAGAAGAGAGAGAGAGAGAGAGAGAGAGAGAGAGAGAGAGAGAGAGAGAGAGAGAGAGAGAGAGAGAGAGAGAGAGAGAGAGAGAGAGAAAGAGAGAAAGAAATATATATATATATAGAGAGGGGGAGAGAGGGAACAGAGATAGAGGAGAGAGAGGGAACATTGTCTCCGTGTGGGCACTAGTGTCCCTTACGAATCGTGTTTGTTCTCTCCTTTACATTAACCATTCAATTGTGCACATTTGGGACATAAACCTCTATTGGGATACAAACCAGGCGTCTCATTGTCTTAAATCACCAGTTCGATTATTGCTCTTTCCCTCATGTCAAGCCTTCATTTATCTTATTATTGACAAGACAAATAATATCTCTGATCTGTTGAATTGCACATTGTCTTTGAAACAGATAACATAAACAACCGACTTTGACGTCTCGCAACCTTCACACTGCTGCTACAAGGCAGGAATGTGATAGGCTTGCAAATATGAATATAAAAAAACAAAAAACAAACACTCCTATTAAAAGAATCCAATTATTTATTTTGTGAGATCTTCTCTTCTTGAGTAAAGTGTCGGTATCAGATACGTTCCAACACACAGCGTAGTTAAACTCATGATTAAACATCTGTACATGTTTATTTGGTAAACAAAAAACTAGAGAAAATAATAATGCTTTGAGATCATCAGGCTTGCAGGGAAACAGCTAAACAATGTATTGAAGAACGTAGGTAGATAAGCTAATCTGGCTGTTAACCCCCCCTCCCCCCAGCCCCCCACCCCCAGAGATAGAGAGTACGAGAGAGAACCGGATCTTCGTAGAGCTTATCACCTACAGACTTTACATTCTACTGTGTGGTGACTCCCAAACTTACACGTATAGTATATATATCACAGCGGTGGAACAGAGGAAAACAGACAAGTGAGCGATATAAATTGCTGCAAAAAAAACACTTGAAAAAAGACGGATTGTCGGTAAGTGTGTCTTGGTACAGCATCTCGGGCAATACGCTACCCATTGTTACCTTCACCTATATAACGACCAACGGGATATCGCTGAGACAACACAACAAACTACTTCAACAACGTCTTTACGTCAAAAACCAGATAAGGCTGCACATTTTTTAATTTACCTTAGTTGTAAATGTTGATATCAGTCTTCAGTTTGCCCTTTTCTTCCAGAGTGGATGTTTTTTTACCTTGATACATTTAATTGTATTCCAGGCGTTATCCCATCATATCAAACTTATTAGTATTAGCTATATTTTCATTTTTCCCAGTAAATATGCCTTCTTAAATATTTCTATTTCTGCTGAACGGGTTGTGTTTTTTTGTTACCATGAGGCCCAAACTTCGCATATTTTAAGTGCATTTTACGACTACGCTTAGATTTCAACACTAAACAAAGAAAATAAAACGTAAACACAAACAACTATAAACGGTCCTCTAACTTTGCTGCTACTACTACTCCTCATCCACTTCCTACTACTATTACTTCTACTACTAATATTTCTCTTCTTCTACTACTACTACTACTACCACCACCACTACTACTACTACTACTACTACTACTACTACTACTACTACTACTACTACTACTACTACTACTACTATTACTACTACTACTACTACTACTACTACTACTACTACTACTACTACTACTACTACTACTAGTAGTAGTAGTAGTAGTAAGTAATAATAGTAGTAGTAGTAGTAAAAAATACGAAATTCAATATGAAGGCCTAATAGGTAGAACAGAGACAGTTACAAAAACAGAGAAGTTTCGGGCAAATATTCACTTTCGTTTTCCTCTCTACTAGTTACCGGCCTACTGCTGTACTATTTATTTTATCATTAGATACTACTACTACTACTACTACTACTACTACTACTACTACTACTACTACTACTACTACTACTACTACTACTACTACTACTACTACTACTACTACTACTACTCCTACTACTACTATTACTACTACTACTACTACTACTACTACTGCTACTACTATTACTACTACTACTACTATTACTACTACTACTACTACTACTACTACTACTACTACTACTACTACTACTACCACTACTACTTCCAGTAGAGAAATACGGAATTGAATAAGAAGGCCTAATAGGTAGAACAGAGACAGTTATAAAGACAGAAAAGTTTCGGGCGAAACCGCTCTTCCTCAGTCACACAATAACTATACAAGACTGATTAAGTGGTCGTGATCTCTCCCCCCCAACCTCTCTGCCTGTCAGTCAGTCTGTCTGTCTGTCTGTCTGTTTGTCTGTTCTGTCTGTCTGTCTGTCTCTCTCTCTCTCTCTCTCTCTCTCTCTCTCTCTCTCTCTCTCTCTCTCTCTCTCTCTCTCTCTCTCTCTCTCTCTCTCTCTCTGTCTCTCTGTGTCTCTGTCTACTTGTCTTTCTGTCTCTGATTATTAGCGGCTTTACCTCATTCGTCATTCCCCTATCCGCCCCCCCCCTCTTTTGTTTTTCCACTTTTCTTGTTTCTTTTGTCTTTTTCACTTTCTTAAATTTGTATTTTTATCTTTTTAATATTACATATATGCATTTGGTTTCTTTTGTTATGAGAGGGCTTACTCATGGAATCTGCGTGATGGGTCATCACATGGCTGGCCACCTTTTGGTGCCATACAGTGTCACTCACGACCACTAAATCATTCTTGTATAGTTATTGTGTGACTGAGGAAGGGCGGTTTTGCCCGAAACTTTCTGTCTTTGTAACTGTCTCTGTTCTACCTATTAGGCCTTCATATTCAATTTCGTATTTCCTCTCTACTAGTTACCGGCCTACTGCAGTACTATTTCTTTTATCATACTACTACTACTACTACTACTACTACTACTACTACTACTACTACTACTACTACTACTACTACTACTACTACTACTACTACTACTACTACTGCTGCTACTACAACTACTACTTCTACTACTACTACTACTACTACTACTACTACTACTACTACTACTACTACTACTACTACTACTACTACTACTACTACTAGGGGCGGAGCTTGGTAGCACGCTTTCATGGTGAGGCGATGGGTGCCGACGCAGAGGTCGTGGGTTCGATCCCCATGGTGGCCAGGATTTTTTTCTGTCTATTCCTTGGACATTCACTGAAATCTGATTTTGCTGATGACGTTGTACTCCTGTGACAGAATATCACAGATATACAAACCAAAACACAGCGAGTTGATAACAATGTACAAAAACTGGGGCTAGACATAAATTAAAATAAAACTCAGATTCTACAAAATCTAATATTCTAGCTGTCCTTCTTTATGGTGCTGAATCTTGTAAAACAACAAATAACATCTGCTGAAAGCTGGACACATTTCAAAACAAATGTCTCAGAAAGACCTTCAAAATATTTTGGCCAAACACGATATCAAACAACGACCTTAAAGAAAGAACATCACTGGAGTCAATATCCCAGATTGTGAGGAGAAGATGGAAGTGGACTGGTCACATCCTTAGGATGAATGCTGATGCCATCCCTAAAATACCGCTCAGATGGACCCCTCAGGGAACAAGGAAGAGAGGTCGCCCCGCTAGAAACCTGGAGGAGAAGCATCGAAAAAGAGATGAAGACACAGGGATGGACGTGTGGGCAGATGACAAAATTGGCATCTGATCGTGTTCAATGGCGATCCACTGTGTCGGCCTTATGTGCTGCCCAAGCACCACGAGGATAAGTAAAACTATTCTTTGTATTTGTCTCATCTTTGTTCTTATGGGGCTTTCATATTATCTTATGTCATTACCTTTACGACTACTACTACTACTACTACTACTACTACTACTACTACTACTACTATACTACTACTACTACTACTACTACTACTACTACTACTACTACTACTACTACTACTACTACTACTACTACTAACTAATAATAATAATAATATCACGAAGGGATCCAGAATAGAGTGACGTAAAAACTGATAAAACAGCACTGCGTAAGAACTCAACCACAGAAGACAAGCCAGTCGGTGACGTTTCAGGTATAGCTCTTCGCTTGGAAACTAACAATCGTAGTTGACACACTTATACAAGCATTTCACAGTGTGAAATCAGAAAGAGGAAAAGACACTGAGGGGAAAAAAAGAGCAGATAGGAGATGGAATCAAGGAAAAGAGACAAACGCCATGTAATTATGGTACCTATCACTCCCCGTGGAAAATAGCGGCTACACATGGCAAATTGCGGTCACAATTTTTCAACTTTTCTGCAATATATTGCAATTTTCCCAATTTTCCCAAATTATTGATATTAGTTCATTTCATTTTGATGAAGCAAGACAGATTGACGGAACAGGCCAAATGCTCTGCACATTTTGCAGCCTGGTGTTGGACGACACAAGTAAAGCATCTGTTGAGGCCCACTCTAGAACGGAGAAAAACATTTTAAAGCAGTGAAGAGGGTAGAGATGGAAGTGACGCCAAAAACAAAACAAAAGCACAAATACACACAAATCTACACACACACACACATACACACACACACACACACACACACACACACATGATTGACAGATTGTTTATCTGTGTCAACCTGTTTGCATACCGTCTTCAGCAGATGATGACCAATCTACTCCCCGACGTGATCTTGATTTGTTTTACCCACATCCACGATTACGGTGATCTCGGGATTTTAGTAGGAATTTGAATCTTACAGGACTGCCCTGTAAACAGCCAAGGGATCTTTAACTTGCACAGAGTGTTTTGATCTGCACACAGGGCCTCCTTTTTATCGGCCGTCTCCGATGGAGGGGAGGAGAGGTTTTGCTCGAAAAAACTCGATAAATCCTTTCAAGCGTTGGTAGGGCTCGAACTGACTATCTTTTGGTTGAGAGGACGACACCTTCCCTCTGGACTACCGGGTCCCCTTCCGTCATGATCAACGAACAACTTTCCAAATCACCAGACTGCGTGTCTGTCATAATTGTGACCGGCGATTTTCATAGATGTCGCCTGTCGCCTCGACCAGGCAGTCTCTCTGTCGACACCAACACATGTAGTGCAACACACACAACAATAGAAAACTATCGACTCATTTCATTGTAATATTAACAATGCCTTTACACCATTTGCCCTCCCACCTCTATGTAACTCTGATCACAAGATATGGTGCATCTTCTTCCTTGCCATCGCAGGAAAAGCTGAGTGAAAACAAAACAAAGAAATTGAGTGTAAGTACCTGTATAGGGAATGAAGAGATAGCAAAAAGTGCTAAGAATACAACATCGCATGTCTAAACTTAAACTGATGCAGAGACGCTTCTCAATTTACATTCTTTGTCATTTCTGAAAGAAGGAGAAGTCTCAATGAAGAACACTTAAAGGCATTAGTGTTTTTGTATTACAAGTTGATTGCTATGTAAATTTCGTTCTTTTCTTTTCCTCTTTTATCATAATACCATTAATTTCTCAATCTATCACTAGTCAAGCAAATTGTTGGTAGTGTGTACATTTTGATGTCAATATTTTTAAAATTGGCAAATTCATTGACAACTTTGGCATTTCATTTGGCTTTTTATATATTTATTTTATAGGGGGAGGAGAGCACTTTTTAAACGTTTTATTTTGCAAATTTCCACGGGGACAGGCCTATAGATATTATTTTTTATCAGTTACAGAGTTCCGTAATTCATTAAAATGCTCCATGTAGTATGTTTGAGATGTATCATACACGGGGGGGGGGGGACTCGGTAATCTAGAGGCAAGGTGTCGGCCTCTTAACCTAAAGGTAATGGGTTCGAACCCCATTGAACAATTTCCTCGAGTCTATTCGAGCAAAAGTCTACCTCCCCCACCCCCCCCCTCACCCAGCCCAGGTAAGTGGGTTGACATCTGGATCCATCGGAGAGGGACGATAAAAAGGAGGTCCCGTGTTCAGATCACAACAATCTGTGCACGTTAAAAATAAAATCCCTTGGCTGTTTACAAGGCATTCGGGGCAAAATTCAAAATCCTACCAATAACCCTGACATGACCTTAGTAGTGGATGTGGGTAAAATCAAATGAAAAGTGTCATGCACTATACATCAGTGGGAAAACAAGACGATTAGATAATTAATTAGCATTAGTTTTCTTGTTCTCCACAATACTAGCCAAAGCCGAGTCGCAGATACCGACAGTCACAACACATCATCGTTACAGGCTCCAGATGTACAAAGTGGTGGGAACATCGACAGATTGGTTGGCTGATTTTCGTTTTGTTTTTTAGAAGGCAAATTCCATACCTTATCTTGGAAAGATTTCTACTTTTCTCACTGCAGAAGTATTTTAAACCTATTCAACATGTTTAGAAAAGACTCTAACTTTGAATTATTTATATTCATTATGTATGCATGCATGTATGTATGTATGTATCTATCTATCTATGTATGTATGTGTATGTATGTATGTATGTACGAGTACGTATGTATGTATGTATGTATGTATGAGTATGTGTGTATGTATGTACGAGTATGTATGTATGTACGTACGAGTATGTATGTATGTACGTACGAGTATGTATGTATGTATGTACGAGTATGTATGTATGTATGTACGAGTATGTATGTATGTATGAGTATGTATGTATGTATGTACGAGTATGTATGTATGTATGTACGAGTATGTATGTATGTACGAGAATGTATGTATGTATGTACGAGAATGTATGTATGTATGTACGAGAATGTATGTATGTATGTACGAGTATGTATGTATGTATGTACGAGTATGTATGTATGTATGTACGAGTATGTATGTATGTATGTACGAGAATGTATGTATGTATGTATGTACGAGTATGTATGTATGTATGTACGAGAATGTATGTATGTATGTACGAGTATGTACGAGTATGTATGTATGTACGTAGTAGTATGTATGTATGTATGTATGTACGAGAATGTATGTATGTATGTACGAGTATGTACGAGTATGTATGTATGTACGAGTATGTATGTATGTACGAGAATGTATGTATGTATGTACGACAATGTATGTATGTATGTACGAGAATGTATGTATGTATGTACGAGTATGTATGTATGTATGTACGAGTATGTATGTATGTATGTACGAGTATGTACGAGTATGTATGTATGTATGTACGAGTATGTATGTATGTATGTACGAGAATGTATGTATGTATGTACGAGTATGTATGTATGTATGTATGAGTATGTATGTATGTATGTACGAGTATGTATGTATGTGCGTATGTATGTATGTATATGTTAGTATGTATGTATGTACTAGTATGTATGTATGTACTAGTATGTATGTATGTACTAGTATGTATGTATGTATGTATGTATGTATGTATGTACGAGTATGTATGTATGTAT
>JAXRKP010000407.1:30000-35000 GCA_037039925.1 Doris montereyensis
TCAAAATCTCTAGAGCTAAATCTAGATTATTTTAAAAAGCCACGAGTCTCAAATCTAGATCTAGTTAGATTCTATCTTAGATCTAGATATCTAGAGATCTAAATTTTAAGATCTAGATTTAGGCAAAACAAATAATTTAATTGTTTATAGATAAGCTAGCTAGAGCTATCCTGCTTTAGTTGGATCGAAAGATTGTAGATTCTCACACCGGTAACTCATTTCAGAACTTCTCCCAGATTAGATTATCAAAACTAAGATCAATCAGTGTGTCACAAAACAAGAGTTCGTAGAAACTGAAAAAGTGACCATATCGAGGTGTCAGGAGATCTTGATGACCTCAAACGATGCATGATCTACCCTATGCCATCTTAGTGGGCGGAAGTAAATATCGAATCTACTACAGATTGTCGTAGACAAGTTTTGCAGAAAAGAAAGCATCATTTGCATATACAACATCATGAAAAAGAACACTAATTCAAATGATTTTATGCGTAGAACACGAAATGATGATAGCCAAAACCACATGTGAAATTTCAACCGGTTTGTTTTGTGGTTTTGAGCCTATTATGACTGCGTGAAACGTTATGTCGTAAAGTTCAGGATTATATATATATATATAGAGAGAGAGAAAAAGAAAATGACAGTAAATAATTTTGGATGATGATTTCTCTTCATTATAAACTGGGTCTCTTGAATTTTGACTGCGGTTAACTCATAAACTACGGGTGATATCCAGTGATGATTATTAGATCAAATTAGTACTGGATACCTAAGTTACCAGCCATTTATGTTGGGCTCGATACTAAAACTATGTGGGCTTTCTACTTTGTAACGACCGGAAATCAAGCAGTGAGACTAGATCTAGTAACAATGGAAAGTTTGTGGATCGCCAGGCAAAACAATCTTTTCCAATTAATTAAAATACTGATTTGATCCAATGGTTTATTCGCTAAAACTTAAAGCAGGCTATTCAAAATATACATGCGAAATGTGGAGGCCCAGGGTGCAGTAATTCTTGAGTTACAAGCTGTCACAGTTAGAGATGTTCAGCTTTATATATTAAAGATTGTGACCCCCTCCTCTTATTTGAGTCTGAGATGTAAGACTAAATGCATGGTCGTTAGATCTTACATGGTGATTATCTAGGCTACACCCACATGCAATGTTCCCTATATTCTTGTGTAGCTGTGTGCCTACAATTTTTTGGTATTGTGAAAAGTTTGACTAAAACTGTGTCGTATTGTTGTTTTCCTTTCTCGACGGTTCGCATGTTTTCTCCTGGTGTGGGCGCGCATACACGCACAGCTTTGAAGGAATACTGCCCGCATACATTCGCAGAAGAGACTCTCCGGCTATGAGACAGCTTAGCAGGGGGGGGGGGAGCAGCAGCAGTCCAGAGGCAAGGTGTCGGCCTCTTAACCAAAAGGCAGTGGGTTCGAGCCCCATCAACGGTTGACAGAGTTTCTCGATTTTTTCGATCAAAATCTAACACCCCCCCCCCCCCCATGGTCTAAGTAGGAGGATCCGTTTGCAGATCACAACGCACTGTGCACTTTAAACATCCTTTGTCTGTTTACGGGGTAGTCGGGCTAAATTAAGAATCCTACCAAAATCACCTAAAGTCAAAGTTGTGATGTTGGAAAAGCAAAGAAACCCAGATCAAGTCTACCTAGACCGGATCTCATAGGCCGTGAGTGTAATAAGTAAACGTAATAAGTTATACATCATCAAGTCAGTATTGATAGTGAAGAGACACTTACCTTTCTGCAAGTAGACTGTTTTTTGTAATATCAGTTAATAGCTTTGTTCAGTAGAAAACTCGAAACGCAAAGCCCGATAACAGAAAGAAACGGCTGTCTTACACGATACCAATTATCTCCCATGCAATTCAAGGATTTAATTCTTGTTATTGTTGTTGTTACTGGTTGTTGTGGTGGTTGAGGGTGCATAACAGCTAAATTCGCTTCTCCATTTTCAAATATCATTGTTATTATTCTTATTCTTCTTTTTAATATTATTATTTTTTCTTATTTTATGTTATGATTATCATTATTATTATTATTATTATTATTATTATTATTATTATTATTATTATTATTATTATTATTATTATTATTATTATTATTATTATTATTATTATTATTATTATTATGATTCCTTCGACTTGTTGATTCTTCTTCTTCTTCTTCTTCTTCTTCTTCTTCTTCTTCTTCTTCTTCTTCTTCTTCTTCTTCTTCTTGCCTTCTTCTTCTTCTTCTTCTTCTTCTTCTTCTTCTTCTTCTTCTTCTTCTTCTTCTTCTTCTTCTTCCTTCTTCTTCTTCTTCTTCTTCTTCTTCTTCTCTTCTTCTTCTTCTTCTTCTTCTTCTTCTTCTTCTTCTTCTTCTTCGTCTTCTTCTTCTTCTTCTTCTTCTTCTTCTTCTTCTTCTTCTTCTTCTTCTTCTTCGTGGTGGTCTTCTTCTTCTTCTTCTTCCACGGTGGATGATTATTATTATTATGATTATTATGATTCTTATTCTTATTCTTATTCTTATTCTTATTGTTATTCTTATTCTTATTGTTATTCTTTCTGTTCTTGTTCTTCTTATTATTATCATTACTATTATTATTATTATTATTATTATAATTATTATTATTATTATTATTATTATTATTATTATTATTATTATTATTATTATTATTATTATTATTATTATTATTATTATTATTATTATTATTATCATTATTATTATTATTATTATTATTATTATTATTATTATTATTATTATTATTATTATTATTATTATTATTATTATTATTATTATTATTATTATTATTATTATTATTAGTATTATTATCATTATTATTATTATTATTGTTATTATTATTATTACTATTATTATTATTATTATTATTATTATTATTATTATTATTATTATTATTATTATTATTATTATTATTATTATTATTATTATTATTATTATTATTATTATTATTATTATTATTATTTCGTTTCTTTCTTTATCAGCTCCCATTCTACCTTCCGGTGTATGGGTTTTAGATGCCCGAAATGATCTTTCTCCAGGATGCCCTGTCCTGACAGTTTCTGTTTCCCTCCGTGAAAGTTAAATTTCTTTGCATTAATGCCTCTTTATATCTTCTTCCCACTTTCTCCGAGGTCTTTTACCTTGAGTTTTAGAACTGTATACTGATTTAGCTATTCTATTGTCCTTCATTCTGTTAACATGCCCAAACCATTTCAGTTGATTCATTTTTCTTATTTTATGCTATCTGCTTTGTTTGATCTCTTATTGTTGTGTTTCTGATTTTGTCTCTTTTAATTTTCCCTACTACTCTTCTTAGATATTTCATTTTGGCTGCCTGCACTCTACTGTATTCCCTACTGTCTAAGGTCCAGGTTTCACTGCCATAGAGGAGAGTAGGACAATAAACTGTGTTGTATACTGCCATTTTGGTTTTTGTTGACAATTCTTTTTTACCTAAAAATGCCTTTCCTAGATGGTTATATATTGCACTTGCCTTTTGGTTTCTCAGGCTGATTTCTTCTCTTAGTTTTCCCTCTGAGTTAATCATTACTCTAAGTAATTGTAGCTCTGAACATGTTTTAAATTCTCCCTGCCTAATTTAAGATTTTGTGTTTTAGCTTCCCTAGTTACTAGCATTGTTTTGGTTTTTTTGCATTTACTCTCATTCTCTTTTATTTAATTTATTATTCATTATGTTGATATTTGACTGGAGGTCCCTTTCTGATTTTCCAAACAGAACAAAACAGAAATGAAAGCAAATCCATTTACTGGTTTGAGCTTCCACATACCTACATTCATTTTCTTCATGTTTGAGGATGCCTTTGCGACTGAATCCATAAATGTGATAAACAAAGAGGACTTAGGATACAACCCTGTCTTACTCCTATATCTACATCAAATTCTTCAGATACATTTCCAGCTACTCTCACTGCACATGTTGGTTTATTGTAAAAACTTTTAATGGCTTCTATTAAATTTTGCTCTACGTTGTGTTCTTTTAAGGAATGCCATAGTTCGTCCCTCCTCACAGTGTCAAATGCCTTTTCTAAATTAATAAAACACAGGTGCAATCAATGTTTCTCTCAAGGTTTTTTCTATTATTTGTCTAATTGGAAATATGTGATCTTGTACACTTCTTCCTGGTCTAAATCCACTCTGGTGTTCTTCAATCTGATTCTCTACTCTTTTCCTTAGTCTCATTTCCAGAATTCCTGGCATACACTTTTCCTGGTACGCTAAGTAGTGATATCCCTCTATAGTTTGAGCATTCCATAGTTGATCCTTTCTTGTGTATTGGTACTGATGTCCCTTTTTCCAGTCGTCTGGCACCTGTTTAGACTCCCATGCTTATTGCAGTTTGTCTGCCTCTCTCCTTCGGTTTTTAATCATTTCTGGATAAACTTGATCTGGTCCTGGGGCCTTTCCTAATTTCACTTTTCTTATAGCTATTTGAACTTCTTCCATTGAGATATCTACATCTTCAGCTGTCTCATCTCGATGGCCTTGTTACTTTAATTTTTGATCTGTACTCCTTGTTTCATATGTTCTGGAGGGATTATGTAATTGCTGAAAATACTTTCTCCACGTTTCCATGATTTCGCTGTCTCATTTCATTATTTCTCCTTTGGCGTTCTTAATTTGTCGTATTGGGCATGCTTTGGTCTTTCTCATGCTCTTCATTGCTCCCCAGAACAGCTTTTGATTTCCTTGATAGCTTTCTTGATGTTTTTGTCCAAACTCTTCCTCTGTTCCTGTTTTGCTTTCCTAACTTCCTCTTTGGCGATAGTTCTTTTACTCACGTAATTTATCCTATCCTCTGGTCTCTTTGTTTGTAAGTATTTCTTCCAGGCATCCTTCTGTCTTTGATCAGTCTTGATTTCCACCATTCTGTCCTTTTCCTATCTCCTTTAATTTGTTTCCTACAACATACCTCTTCAATACAACTGAGTAGTGTTTCTTTTTATATTTGGCACTTTT
>JAXRKP010000407.1:45000-47500 GCA_037039925.1 Doris montereyensis
GATATAATAATTATATAAAATAGAGCAGAGAAATTACATCAATTCGATTACTTGACACGAAATAATACGATATAATAATTATATAAAATAGAGCAGAGAAATGATACCAATTATAACATCTGCCAAGTTAAAATGAAATTTGGATGTTAAAATCTTAAAACAAAGTAAATTTAAATGTTTTGACGATTTTCACAAATTTTGCATTGTGTAGGAGATACTTTATTAACAGAGCGATTTTGTTAGTTTCACGTAAAATGTAGATTTAAAAGTTCGACTATCATCGAACTAACTGAGAACGAATTAGACGTCTGGATTTCTTCTGTATGAAGTGGAAAATAAAGATTTGTACTAAACGTATTATCTGGAAATTGACAAATAACACATGAGGTGTATTCTTGACAATATATTGAAAATACTTTGACGAATAGCATTAAAACAACTATATTGCTATATAACAAAGAATATGTTAGAGGCCCATATATTTAATATTATGTAGCAGGGTTTATTAAAACCGCCGTGGTTTCTTTCTGTTTTCAGTTTTCAGTTCTCATTTTCCATTCTATTGAGGGGATCTCGGGCTTCATATGTTGATGTCCCTTACGATTAAAAAAACCAAACAAATGGGGAGGGTGTTTGCGGTGGTGAAACGGGGGGTGGGGGGGGGGTGAAGTGGAGAGCCAAATAAAGGCGAGAAAGACAGACGCAACTTAAAATGTCTGAGTAAATACCGACTGAAATTGCGACAGGAATCCAGATGACAGCCACTACCACCACCACCACTACCACCACCACCACCTCCACAACAACAACAACAACAACAACAGCAATAACAACAACAATAACAACTAAACAAAACCCTATAAAAACCCACGTCCAGCAACACCCACAAAACAACAACAAACTCCTATGAAAACGACTTTTCGTCATGAATCACTTTGACTTGACTTTGAGGTCATGAATTACTTTGACTTGACTTTGAGGGTCATGAATTACTTTGACTTGACTTTGAGGGTCGTGAATCACTTTGACTTGACTTTGAGGGTCATGAATCACTTTGACTTGACTTTGAGGGTCATGAATTACTTTGACTTGACTTTGAAGGTCATGAACTACTTTGACTTGACTTTGAAGGTCATGAATTACTTTTGACTTGATTTTGAGGGTCATGAATTATTTTGACTTGACTTTGAGGGTCATGAATCACATTGACTTGACTTTAAGGGTCATAAATTACTTCGACTTGAATTTGAGGATCATGAATTACTTTGACTTGACTTTGAGGGTCATGAATCACTTTGACTTTACTTGAGGGTCATGAATCACTTTGACTTGACTTTGAGGGTCATGAATTATTTTGACTTGACTTTGAGGGTCATAAATTACTTTGACTTGACTTTGAGGGTCATGAATCACTTTGACTTTACTTTGAGGGTCATAAATCACGTTGACTTTACCGTTGGGGTCATAAATTACTTTGACTTTACTTTGAGGGTCATGAATCACTTTGACTTGACTTTAAGGGTCATGAATTGCTTTGACTTGATTTTAAGGGTCATGAATTATTTTGACTTGACTTTGAGGGTCATGAATCACTTTGACTTTACTATGAGGGTCATGAATCACTTTGACTTGACTTTGAGGGCCATGAATCACGTTGCCTTGACTTTGAGGGTCATGAATCACGTTGCCTTGACTTTGAGGGTCATAAATCACTTTGACTTTACTTTGAGGGTCATGAATCACTTTGACTTTACTTTGAGGGTCATGAATTACTTTGACTTGACTTTGAGTCAAAAGTTTGTACGAGATGAGGCAAACTCGGTAGGCCACAGGCAGGGGTTCAGCCTCTCAAACCTTTTTTCGAGCTAATTCTATTCCCCCACCCCTCCTGAATCCAGGTAGGTGGATCGACACCTGGTCACATCGGAGACGGACGATAAAAAAGAGGCCCCGTGTGCAGACTACAATACACTGTGCACGATAAAGATCATTTGGCTGTTTACAAGTCAGTTAGGGCAAAATTAAAAATCCTATTAAAAAACGAGATCACCTTAGTTGTGGATGTGGGTAAATCAAATCAAAGTACTAAACCAAAGTGCAAGATGATAAATCACAAGAGATGAAAGAGAAAATACTACATACAAAATCACAACAAAAGGCGTTCCCGATTCTGGTATCGTCACCTCCAAACACACACACACACACACACACACACACACACACACACACACACACACACACACACATAGATGTGGGGCTCACCAAATGGACGCACAGCACATTTTGTAATGGTTTAAAGCAAAATTCATTCAAACCATTTTCACAAAATCCAACTTCACAAAAGAACGCACATGAATTCTGCAGAGCATGGCAAGCTTGTTGACATTTCCGTCAGTCAAATCTATTATAGTATAGAGTTCGAGTCTAATGTAATCTATTATTTACCACTGAAAGTGGTTACACAAAGCCTGTGGAGAGAAAGCGTAGTGTGTAAACACTC
>JAXRKP010000407.1:50000-75000 GCA_037039925.1 Doris montereyensis
GGGTCTCATGCTGTTGAAATCAAGATCTATGATACAGACACCGGTAGTGTAAGTAAATGATTTTACCCCTCCATTTCAATATTCTTAATTTGCTAATTTTTTTCACCAGAATTTTGATTGATAATGTACAACTTGTCCGTCCTTTGTAAAATTTTAAACAAAAATATGGAAAATAAACCAAGACGGAATATATTGTAGTAAGTACTGTTTTCCTGTTTGTTGTGGCGGATTTTTGGGTATTACCAAAGACTACACGGATTTTATGTCTGTTTTTGTTGTCGTTGTTGTATTTTTTACAAATGTATCATTAGGTGTGCTTCTTTCTCATTTTTTTCTTCTTTGGACCACCAGACTGAATTCAATAATAATATCACAGTAAAACCATTCCAGTTTTATTTGATTGTGAGCAAAAACTGAAAGTCAAAACGTTTTATTCAATGCCTTGAACACTGGAATTCAATGCAATGGGGAATAAGATAGTCAGAGGCAGGGTGTCGGCCTCTCAAGCAAAAGAACGAGCTTTTTCGATGAAAACCAACTCTCCCCCACCGCCTCCGCCCGGCTTAGGTAGGGTAGGTGGATCGACACATAGTCCAATCGGAGACGACGATAACAAGGAGGCCCCGTGCAGATCATGACACTTTGTGCACGTTAATGATTCCTTAGCTGTTTACTGAGAAGTCCGGGCAAAATTAAAAGTTCAACTAAAACCCCCGAGATCACCTTAGATATAATATGAATGTGGCTAGGATCAAAATCAAATGAGCAAGCAAAACAATAACTCCGCCGTTGATAAAGGTCAAGGGTTCCAATCTATTTCACTCAGCCCCATTTTATTTTGATTTGATTTGATTTACCCGAATCCACAACTAAGGTGATCTCGGGAGTTTTTGGTAGGATTTTTAATTTTCCCCGGACTGCCCTGTAACCAGCTAGGGTATCTTTAGGCTAACGTGAACAGAGTGTTGTGATCTGCACAGGGGACTTCCTTTTTATCGTCCGTCTTCGATGGGACTAGGTATTGAATCATCTACCTTGGCCAGATGGGTAAATTTTGCTCGTAAAAAAATTCGAGAAAATTATTCAACCGTTGGCGGGTCTCGAACCCACTACCTTTTGGTTGAGAGGCCGACACTTTGCCTTTGGAGTACTGAGTTCTCCCACTAAGCCCGCATCTGTGTCCCTCTTGAAAGACGTTGAGCATAATACTATTATTACCTTTCCCCACCAAGTCTACATTGGAAGTAACGGTTGTGTCACACCAAAGTCTTGTCTTCACTGCAATCGTCTACACGTATCGCCTACATGTTCAGCTAAAGCCTCGTTTGGAACTTTAATTTAATTTGATTTGATTTTACCCACAGCCACAACTAAGGTAATCTAAAGAAAGCAAGGTGAGACCTAACGTGTGCTGAACACAATGACAACGTCATTCACGTACATTATTCTGCCTGGAGGTTTCGGTGATAAGTCGTACAAAAAATATACTACTATGACTATTACTATATTATATAATATACTAATATTTAATACAATGTTTGTTTAAATTCCAGGACTTCCCTGCAAATAGCGAAAGGATCGTTAACGTGCACGGAGTGTTGTAATATGCACAAAGGGCCTCCCTTTTTATCACCCGTCCCTGATGGGACTTACCTGGACCAGGGTATGGGATTTGCTCGAAATAATTTGAGAAAACATTTCAACCTGTCGGACACGAACCCACAACCTTTGGGTTGATAGGCGAACACTTCGTTGCTGGACCACCTAATCCCCCCCCCCCCAAATCCTCGCTGGGGACCCTAAATCATGGAAGGAGCTTTACCCAATGCTCTATTGATATCATAACGATCAGCAATATGATTATATCCCAAACAACTGAAAACAGACAATCCTTGATTTCTTTTCTTACATGTTCACTAAATTTGAATGCAGTTTTGCTTGTTTCAATAGTGGAATCAAACTAAATTTGAACGCAGTTTTGCTTATTTTAATAGTGGAATGGAAATAAATTTGAATGCAGTTTTGCTTGCTTCTCTAGTGGAATCGCACTGCCTTGAGAGAAACGGTCCTTGGTTATACCACCTACTGCAACAGCCATCTTTCTACCTGTGGTCTGATAAGTGCCACCACGTGAGTGTAACTTGATTAATTCGTAATTACAAGCGAAATGTTTCCTTTAGTTATTTTCCCTCATCATAATCATTGTCTTCATCATCATCACCATCATCATCATCATCATTATTATCATCATCATCATCATCATCACCGTCATCATCATCATCGTCATCATCGTCAGCATCATCATCATCATTGTCATCACGTGGTACCTTACACTTCATCGTCATCGTCGTCGCCGTCATCATCATCAATATCATCATCGTCACCAGCGCCATCTTCTTTCCTGCCTGTCACGTTCACCGGAGGGTAGGAAACATTACTGTTGTGTGTTTGCATCATTGACGTCGATCCTGTGTTCATCTCTTCCAGCAAAATGTATGAACAAGACAGACAAATACTTAAAAAATAATAATAAATGAAGACATACAAAGAGAGGCAAAATATACATTAAAAAAAAAAACGGTATTGAAAAAACAACTGAAGAAGAATAAAAAAAACAAGAGTACAAAACATCTGGTACCTTTTTGGGGAAAACATAGACATTTTTCAAGATGGCGGTCTCCCGGTGTCAATGAAAATAAAACTATTCACTCAATGCGTGCTACCCTTTATGACATCTATGGGTGCAGAACTGGTCACTATTAAAAAAAACTAGCAAGAACAGTGCAAACTACCCAGGGAGAACAATGCTACATCTCAGATTCCAAGATAACATCTCTTGCAGCAAAGTAAAGAAGAAATTCGAATTAGCAATATCCTCAAATACTCACTAAGACAAAAAGTGCAAATGTTGATGAAAAAAGGACAGACGTGACTTAGTAACCAAGTCAAAAATTGAAAGACAACATGGGAGACGCTAAGAAGAAATTGTTTTTCTACAAAATGGATGGACAAAGAGGTTACAATCACAACATGTTTTGTTTCGTTTTTGCTGGTAAATCGAGTTAAGCGTATCACCAACAAGGTGACCATGTTACAATTATAGACACCTATCAGTGCGAACTGTGCTAATGGTGATAAGAGCGAGCAGTCAGTTTGAAAAATGTTGACACATAACGTCTCCTTTCGTATTATATAGTATCTTATTTCTTTTTAATTAAGAGAGAGAGAGAGAGAGAGAGAGAGAGAGAGAGAGAGAGAGAGAGAGAGAGAGAGAGAGAGAGAGAGAGAGAGAGAGAGAGACACAGAGAGACAGAGAGACAGAGAGACAGAGAGAGAGAGACAGAGAGAGACAGAGAGAGAGAGACAGAGAGAGAGAGAGAGAGAGAGAGAGAGAGAGAGAGAGAGAGAGAGAGAGAGAGAGAGAGAGAGAGAGAGAGAGAGAGAGAGAGAGAGAGAGAGAGAGAGAGAGAGAGAGAGAGAGAGAGAGAGAGAGAGAGAGAGAGAGAGAGAGAGAGATCGCGGTGATGGTCACTGGCTATGCGCCCTATCATTATTTTATCATACGACGTATTATAATCTGGCGCTCTACTGTCATTAAAAAGTACTTAGAGCCTGTTTATCATCGCTATTATTATTATCAATGTTACAAATAATCCATTGGGAAAACAAACGAAGAAACCATTTAATGAAACAGACATGTAAGTAAGTAACGTATTTGTTTTAATGTTTGGTACGCTCCGATATGATCAAATCTAAGTATGTCAAATCATTCCTCAATAGATGTTTATCATTTTGATGTTTTATTAGGCAACTTGGAAGACTCTGTAGTCCAAAGGCAAAAGGTCACACTCTCAAGTAAAAGGTCTGGGGTTCAAACACCGTCACCATGAAATGGTTTCTCGACTTTTTCTAAATCAAACCAAATGATATCAAATCAAATAAAGTCAAATTAAATCAAACCAAATGATATCAAATCAAATCAAATAAAGTCAAATTAAATCAAACCAAATGATATCAAATCAAGTAAAGTCAAATTAAATTAAACCAAATGATATCAAATCAAATGAAATAAAGTCAAACTAAATCAAACCAAATGATATCAAAAAATCAAATAAATCAAACCAAATGATATCAAATCAAATAAAGTCAAACTAAATGAACCAAATGATATCAAATCAAATAAAGTCAAACTAAATCAAACCAAGTGATATCAAATCAAATAGTCAAATTAAATCAAATCAAATGATATATCAAATCAAATAAAAGCCAACTAAATCAAACCAAATGATATCAAATCAAATAAAGTCAAACTAAATCAAACCAAATGATATCAAATCAAATAAAGTCAAACTAAATCGAACCAAATGATATCAAATCAAATAAAGTCAAACTAAATCAAACCAAATGATATCAAATCAAATCAAATAAAAACAAACTAAATCAAACCAAATGATATCAAATCAAATAAAGTCAAATTAAATCAAACCAAATGATATCAAATCAAATAAAGTCAAATTAAATCAAATCAAATGATATCAAATCAAATAAAGTCAAACTAAATCAAACCAAATGATATCAAATCAAATAAAGTCAAACTAAATCAAACCAAATGATATCAAATCAAATAAAGTCAAACTAAATCAAACCAAATGATATCAAATGAAATCAAATAAAAGCAAACTAAATCAAACCAAATGATATCAAATGAAATAAAGTCAAACTAAATCAAACTAAATGATATCAAATGATAAAGTCAAATTAAATCAAACCAAATGATATCAAATCAAATAAAGTCAAACTAAATCAAACCAAATGATATCAAATGAAATCAAATAAAGTCAAACTAAATCAAACCAAATGATATCAAATCAAATAAAGTCAAATTAAATCAAACTAAATGATATCAAATCAAATAAAGTCAAACTAAATCAAACCAAATGATATCAAATGAAATCAAATAAAGTCAAACTAAATCAAACCAAATGATATCAAATCAAATCAAATAAAGTCAAACTAAATCAAACCAAATGATATCAAATCAAATCAAATCTAAAAATAATCTAAGCTAGTTTAAATTAGGCACATTAAACGGCTGTTTGTTGTTTATGAAATCACATATCAGACCAGGTATTCCGGTAGTTGAAATACTGATAGTAGCAATCGGATATAGAATTAATATTTTTTTTCATAATACGAAGACAAATTGAACAGTTTATATAGAAATAATTAATATTAATGACGCTATGTTCTAGGAGAATCAATGATAGAAGTACAGGCTACCTCTATATTGGCATGACAATTGAGATGTACTAGGAACCGGTAGTTGGTCATCTTTTCTTGTCCAATCTCCCCCATTTAAGCTTGAAGTCTGTCTCATTTTGCTCTTGTTGTCCAAGCATTTCAGACTTGTATGTGTGTCATTCTCGGGTTAGCTCTACCTCTTCTAGTTGACTTTTCTGTGAGCACGCTCTCTCTATATCACTCTTTCCTCATGGTTGTGTTGCAGCCTCATCAGCATGTCTTCGTTGGTCATCTTTTCTTACAACATTTAATTGATCGTAGTGCTCATAAAACAGCTGATGACAAACTTTCTTTCTTCCTTTATCAGCTCCCATTTTACCTTCCGCTGTATGGGTTTTAGATGCCCGAAATGATTTTTCTCAGGTTGCCCTGTCCTGGCATTTTCTGTTTCCTTCCAAAAAAGTTAAATTTTCTATGCTTCAATGTCTCTTTTATATCTTCTTCCCACTTCTCGAGGTCTGCCTTTTTGGTCTTTTACCTTGGGCTTTAGAACTGTATACTCATTTAGCTATTCTATTGTCATTCATTATGTTTACATGCCGAAACCATTTCAATTTCTTACGACATTTAATTGATCTTAGTGCTCATAAAACAGCTGATGACAAACAAAAGTATTTAATAGTCAGTAGTGGTGTTGGTGGAAAGTGGTTAGGCTGCTGGACTTGGGATCACGAGGTCCGGGGTTTGAATCTAGCAAAGCTATGTAAGAAAGTGCATTCGTATGTATGGGTATGATACATTGATGTTTATGATATATATATATATATATATATATATATATATATATATATATATATATATATATATATATATATATATATATATATATATATATATATATATGTATATATATATATGTGTGTGTGTGTGTGTGTGTGTGTTGTGTATGTTTTATGTGTCGGTGTTTGTGATTATGTGCGTGTGTCTGTGTGTGTGCGTGGTGTGCGTGTGGGCGCGTGTTTTAAATGGAAACAGGAAGTGGAGGCAACTCAGTGTGGAGACTATAACATTATCTTAGTTGGTGATCCTAAGAGTTCACATGAGGCCAGACGGCCACTGTTGTAAGAATAATATGGGTTATCTTTGAGTGTGCTTATAGCAAAACCGGTAATGACCAGTTAGGGTAGGAATACGAGGTTAAAACTTTGATCCAAACTAGAAAGATCACACGGACACTTAACTTCTTTGGTCGACACCAAACATCCAAAGCGCTGGACGCATCATCAAAGAGTGCACGGCCTGTGTGTGGAGTTATCTTGTTTACAAGACACAATTTGGTGATTGAGCTGTGCAATGAATCGGTAGCACCCCTGTGAGTTTGATATCAAAACAACATTGTTTCATGACGTTATACTCTGAGAAAAAAGGTACTTTGCTTTGTATTCCTTACTTACCTCAGATGTGGATGAGTGCCAGATTATAGATAGAGTCAAATCGACTCAGAGTTTCAGTGTAAAGAGCCTAATAGGTAGATGTAGCTGTAATGTGTGGTTCTCGATCTTAGGAAGTCGGCAAAGGCATGCAATGGAAGTGCATGAGGAGGGGGAAGGTGGGGGCGGGGAAATAATGTTAGGTCAACGAGTTTGCACCTATGCGAAGATACAGCCCTTAATACCGCTCTGTCGTTTATTTTTTTAATTTGACCTTTCTAGTTATTGGAGGATGTAGACAATTGATAATAATAATAATAATAATAATAATAATAATAATAATAATAATAATAATAATAATAATAATAATAATAATAATAATAATAATAATAATAATAATAATAATAATAATACATGTAATGTATTCAATGGTCATGACGAATAGGCAAAGTCCCCCAAGGCAGGATGTAACCCTTGGCAGATGTCTTTCAGTGAGTTATATTCCCGGTTTTTCTCTGCCATGTATTTGTTAATGTCATCATTGTCATCTTGTCAGTAGTCTTCCTTGGTTTCGAGTCCATTTTTTGGCTGCCGTTCTGTACATTTTTGTTGTTCATCTATTGTCTTTAAATGTTGTCATATGGCCAGCCCCTTCCCATTTCCGCTTAGTAAGTGTTTGAGGATAGTGACCCCTTGCTCTTTTTCTGACTTTGATGCACTGTAACTTACCTTTGGATTTCTCCATTGCTCTCTGGGTGGTTTGCAGACGATGTTTTTTATTATCTAAAACAGAAATTGATAATTTTGATTTCCATGGCATTTTCCATAGTTTTTTTATTGCTCAAAGAAAGTCAAAAGTCTTTGTTCGCAGGTGTTCTGATCAAATAGGAAAAAAGTTATTGGTTCGGCGTCGGCACTTATCGTATTTCTGTTATTCAGAGACAGTACACTTTTACAAGTCTGTCAGAGCCCAAGTTCTATATTTTCCATTCTAGCAGACAGTACACTTTTAAATATCTGTCAGAACCCCAAGTTCTATATTTTCCATTCTAGCAGACACACACTTTTAAATATCTGTCAGAGCCCCAAGTTCTATATTTTCCATTCTAGCAGACAGCACACTTTTAAATGTCTGTCAGAGCCCCAGGGTCTATTTCCATTCTAGCAGACCACTTTTAAATGTCTGTAGTCTATATTTTCCACTCAGACAGTACAAATAACCAGTGAGTCTTCATTCAAAGGAACAATTTTTGTTTGTTGAATTTTTTTCTCCCTTTTTTTGCCATGTTTTATTGAATTTTTCAGAACGATGAACAGGATATATAACAACTATGTTAGGCTTCAGTTACGGTTTCAGTGGAAGATAAAAAGTTTATTATTGATGGCAGACACATTTCGCCTTAACTATCCTTTCGGAGCCGGATTTATAAAAATATGACGTAGTCTACCTTACAATTTGCAACGATGAATCTTTGACTCTAAAATATTCAATTTTTCCGATACAGCTTAGAGATCCAGTGCATTTTGGATCAAAGGGCGGCAGGTGAATTTTAAAAAAAGGTGCTTGTCGAGATTTTGTAGAAATGTGTTTTTTAATCAACTAGAACAAACATGTACAAACTTCAAATTTGGTTGCCTTAGGATGATTGCATCTTTATCTTTTAGCGATTTTAAATAGTGTATAAATCCAATATGGCCGAATTACTATAGCAACAAAAATGTTGACGATTAAAAACAACTAGTCCATCTCGATCACAGAATCCCTTCCTATGCGTGAAGTAGGAATATTGTACGTCAGATATAAATGATTTTGACCTTGAGGTGTAGCCCCCCCCCCCCCCCTTCTTTATAAACAGAGGAAGAGTGGGTGTGGGAAAAGTTTGAAAATATAATATCTACCTAAAAATACTACAGTTGTCACTTGAATGTTTTAACATTGTATTTTGGATGAGACGTTAAAAAGAAGAACAGACCGCTAAAAAAACTTGCATATCTTTTACAGAAAATTTTAGTGAAAATTTTTATCATTTTGTATCAGGTGGAGTTATAAATCTTGACCAGAATTGTTATGAATAAATCAAATCTTTTCATGGCCTTTTTCATAACCGAATCCTGGGTTAGAGCAATGACAGTGCACTTAGTTGATGTACCAAAATCCTTGTCTCACATTTTGCCCCAGTAAGTCAATGTTTCAATACAAATAGCATCATTCTTTCCAATTACTTTGTGGCTTTAATAATGTATTATACGTATACAATAAATAATTCTCTTCACATTACGATTTTGTATTTAAATGGATTTTACCCAGTCCCATGACGAGGTTTTTAAATTTTACCCGAACTGCCTTGTAGAGAGCAAAGCGATCTTAAATATGCACAGAATGTTGTGACGTGCACACGGGACATAGCGTTCAGGTTTCCCTTACAAAAGAAGTAATACTTAGAATCTTGCTTTTGCCTACCTTTGGGATAAATGCTAAAACAGGGTCATGGCATAATTATTGATGATTTATGACAATAGGTGACAACACCATCTAAGACGACAGAACAAGCATGTAACGTTTCAGGTCTTTGTCTTTGTCTTTGTCAGACAACAAACGTGTAAAATCTACACACTTAGACAGGCGGGCAGTGGTGTCGGTGATCGAGGGATTAGGCTGCCGGATTTGGGATCATGAGGACTTGGGTTTGAACCTTTAATTCGTCTTTTGCAATGGTACGAGGTGTCCATCCACGGGGGGGGGGGGGGGGGGGGGTTGTTTAGCTATAACCCCCCCCTCCCTAAAAGTCGAGAAACTGTTTCAGCATGTCACGACATTTTGATTGAGAGGCGAACAAATTGTCTCTTGACCTCTTAGTCGAGTAGTTTAAGAACAATCCCTGTGTATAGGGATTGTTGATATATGGGATAAGGTGGGCGATGTCGAAAACAAACGCTTTGTTAAATTGTATCTAATATGCGTCGTCTCCTGTATTTAAGAACTTGAGAATGTTCGTCCTCTCTCAGATTTTTAACGGATATTAACTACGCCACTGTTAAACAACAAAATAACACCGTTTGTTGCACTCATCAAACACATCTACAATAAAAGATTTGCATTTTAAAATTTAAATTGAAGTTGTTTGGATCTTTTTGACCAGTTTAAGAAATTAAGGAAAATTCATTCAAGAGCCCATATACCCGGAACGTATTCACATTTCTGTAGCGTGAACGAACCGGTGATTAAATTCACCTCCTGGACAGGATGCTAGTCACCCGACGCAGATATTCACTCCCAAGTTAGTCCGTGTAACCCTTGACCCCTAGGTCGAGAGGGGAAAATGCGCGTCAATTGTCTTCCCGAGGAAGACAACGCCGCACCTAACATTGCTAGAATAAGAAACCAAGATCCTATGATCCCAAGTCCGGCAACCTCACCACTGGGCCACCGGTCTGTTTGCCAGGAATGACGTGTTTACATTTAAATGTCTCTTAGACTTCAGCAAAAGGGAAAAGGGCGTGCAGATTATCTTCCAAGCTAAATGACTACATGCGTCTAGGTAAAACGTGGCAGTAAAATGAGAACCCTGTCAACCTCTGTCCAATTAAAGGCAAAGGGGCAAATTGAGAGAAATAAGCATACAAAGAGAAAAAATCAAATACAAACATTAAAAAAGCAACCGTTGATGGCCCGTGTGTTATGATATTTATGGCCTGTAAGGCTATAAGTATAAGGAACATTCTCTGACCGCGCTGACGCTAAATCTTTTAGGGTGACAAGCCAGCTATTGTGTTTATTTAACATTTCTCGTAAATATCAGTCTTAGCCGTAGTTTAAAGAACATATTGTAAAGGACGTGTTATCTTTTCAAGAGGCGAAACTCAACCTGAAAGCCCCATAAGAGGCATAGAACAAAGACACAAATCTTTACTAGTCTAAACACAATGAATCACAAGAATCAAATCACCAACATTTTAATACGAGCTGAATAAGGAGGTCATCGTATTGGGTCATTATGATTTCTTTTGGAAAATAATACGCGTTAAATCTGGGGCTTAAATGGTCCCGACATTCATGTATTCTGCTTGCAAAGAGCTATCAGGTCAAGTCAAAAGTGTATGCTTAGCACAACAGAGTGCATAGAATATAAAATGAAATACATCCCGCCCACGCGCACACATGCATCAAGAAACAAAACAAGAATTCAAGTGGGAATAGGGTTTTATATTCTCATTAAGAAAATAAAGAGAGTTACCGCTATGACTTGATATGTTTGGCCAGATAAACACACTGTACCGTCTTGGAATTCGATGCACGTGATTTCAATGGACGCCTCGTCTAAGTCTCTGTGTGTTTAGATCCAAAGGGGAAATATAAAAAAAAAAGAATCATTTGAGACCGTTGTTCATTTTTTTCAATTAAGTAAATTTCCTTCAAGGCCCTTATGGCCCAGAGAGCCGGAGCGTGTCCCGATTTCTAAGGCACGAAGCCAAAAGGGTGATACTAATCACCCCCTGAACAGAGCGCTATTCTGTAGCAGGACTTTTACTCAAGGCTATAAGTTGTTGGTATTCATTTACAACTGGATCGAGTGGGGAATATGTCTGCTAAGGATCTTCCCAAAGGAACGCAACATTGGATCTAGCATTGCTAAGATTCGAACTCGGACCATATCATCCCAAGTCCGGCAACTTAGTCACTAGGCCACTGACGCCAGAAAGGCCATCAGAATGAAATTGATTTCAGAATTTTGTGATTTTGCGACTGTCGTTGTTTTCGCGTCCACCACATGGTCACGGTGCCATTGAACACTCGTCTAGAAGCTAGATCCGTTCTTACACATTAATGTTCCTTCAAAGCCATTACGGCCAATAGAACCGAGGCATATCGGTTTCTATAGCGTGAAGCTAGACAAGTGATCATAATCACCTCCTGGACAGGAAGCTAGTCTGACGCAGGTTTTTACTAGTGTTTGTACCCATTTTGCACCTGGGTCTAGTGGAGGAAATCCGTGTAAAGTCTTTCACATGGAAGATAACTTCCGGCGGATTTGGCTTTGCCAGGATTCCATCCCGTGACGTCATGTCCCTCCCCCACCCCACCAGTCCGGTAGCCTAACCACTTGGCCACCGATGCCATTTCCTACACATTAAATAAATAGAAAGACATTTTGTTTTCATGGCAGACATCATCGGGTTGTGTGTATCCGAGTCTGACCTCCATCTTTGAGGGCAGGCACCTCGACCCCAATCGTCCTCACCGCCGTCTGTCTGTCTTGCACGCCAATTACAATGGATGGATGGTTTACTTCTGGGTTTTGCGTAACGTTGTGCAGAGAAGGTCAAAAGTTACGTATAGTGTCAACAGCATGGCTGGCCCCCTCTTTATAAAATGGTGGCATTTAGTCTGCATATAGACAGGAATTTATACCAGCACCCCCCTCTCCTCTCCAACTTTTACTCTCCTCAAGGATAACACGACAGAGTTCCAAAACGTCTTCAGATGTGGCTCTTATTTTAAAAGGTTTCCCTCGAATAGGAATCACTTCTCTCGTGGTAAGTCCGACCTGAGGTTAAAGTTCATATTTTTTATGTTTGTTTGTTTGTGTGAATGTATTCCTTGAGATGGTAAGATTTCATTTTCGGTCGTTGATTTTTTGCCTTAATAATTGAAAACAAACCCAATTGAAATCTATAGTTAAATCACATAAAAATACGAGAGCTTTGTATTATTTATATATTAAGGACAGAAAAAAGTTCTGTTTAGAATCTCATTAAAGAACACAGACACAACATTATGTAAAAAAAGTTTGAGAGAAAAAACATCCCTCCAAATGTGGGCATCGTACATCTGATAAAATATTTTCCATGTCTCAAGTCATCCCCAAAACAATCTTACACAAGGTTATAAATGACCAACTGCTTAGTGCATTAGATCAGCTTAAACGTAATACAAGAAGAACCAGATCAGGCTGTCAAACACATCATATGGTTCCATCTTCAAACATTGATTGTTATCTGTACTCATTTTACCCTAGTACGAGGCTGTGGAATGGACTGTCAACAGAAATAAAACTCAGCACTAGTATTAAAGACTTTAAAAGCAGAATTAAATACATCACATTAAAGCCAAAATTGGATTAATATGTTTGTGTTAAATTAAACTATGCGCGCTGACAGTGACACTCAAAAATTGAGTTGGTCAGTTATTACGAAGAAGAAGAAAAGGAAGAAGAACAAGCTCAATCATGAATCTAATCATAACGGCAACGGGTTTTGAACCCTTGGATCCTGCAGCGGACTCGTCTATCACATAGTGCATGGCCCAAATTGCAAGGACACACTCGGTTTAATCAACTTCCATCAAATCAACGTCAACGCTAGACAAACCTATAAGGCTATTACATTGAAATGACTAACCACCCACACAAGCATAAAACATAGAATTTTATAGTTTTTCCCTCTTAGTAGTGTTAGTGCCTATTAACCTCGTATCCTTCATCATAAAACCAAACTAACTGTCGTACCATCGGAACAAAACATTTTTGTCCTGTCAATGACCATTTAAACAGTCTCTTCCTGAAATGCTACATGGAATTATCGCTATGTACATCTATAATGCACATATATAATACAATCTAAAATTAACTTTTAAAGGTTTACTGTGTTTTATTGAGTGAGTAACATGATTTTATTTATTTTCGTGCTTGGCTATTCTCGTCACTATAGAACATCTGTTTACCATGATGATATATTATACAATTCCAAGGAGTGCTCACAACGAACGCGGGGTAATTTGTTGTGGACACGTGTTTTCAGCATTTATAAACTTTCAATTAGGTGTGCGGTTTGTTTGTGTGACTACATATTTCAAGAGTTTCAATTAGGTGTGCGGTTTGTTTGTGTGACTACATATTTCAAGAGTTTCAATTAGGTGTGCGGTTTGTTTGTGTGACTACATATTTCAAGAGTTTCAATTAGGTGTGCGGTTTGTTTGTGTGACTACATATTTCAAGAGTTTCAATTAGGTGTGCGGTTTGTTTGTGTGACTACATATTTCAAGAGTTTCAATTAGGTGTGCGGTTTGTTTGTGTGACTACATATTTCAAGAGTTTCAATTAGGTGTGCGGTTTGTTTGTGTGACTACATATTTCAAGAGTTTCAATTAGGTGTGCGGTTTGTTTGTGTGACTACATATTTCAAGAGTTTCAATTAGGTGTGCGGTTTGTTTGTGTGGCTACATATTTCAAGAGTTTCAATTAGGTGTGCGGTTTGTTTGTGTGACTACATATTTCAGAGTTTCAATTAGGTGTGCGGTTTGTTTGTTTCAATTTCAAGAGTTTGTTGTTTGTTTGTGTGACTACATATTTCAAGAGTTTCAATTAGGTGTGCGGTTTGTTTGTTGACTACATATTTCAAGAGTTTCAATTAGGTGTGCGGTTTGTTTGTGTGACTACATATTTCAAGAGTTTCAATTAGGTGTGCGGTTTGTTTGTGTGACTACATATTTCAAGAGTTTCAATTAGGTGTGCGGTTTGTTTGTGTGACTACATATTTCAAGAGTTTCAATTAGGTGTGCGGTTTGTTTGTGTGACTACATATTTCAAGAGTTTCAATTAGGTGTGCGGTTTGTTTGTGTGACTACATATTTCAAGAGTTTCAATTAGGTGTGCGGTTTGTTTGTGTGACTACATATTTCAAGAGTTTTTGTTTGTGTGTGACTACATATTTCAAGAGTTTCATTAGGTGTGCGGTTTGTTTGTGTGACTACATATTTCAAGAGTTTCAATTGTTTGTTTGTTTGTGTGACTACATATTTCAAGAGTTTCAATTAGTTTGTTTTTGACTACATATTTGTTTCAATTTTGTTTGTTTGTGTGACTACATATTTCAAGAGTTTCAATTAGGTTTGCGGTTTGTTTGTGTGACTACATATTTCAAGAGTTTCAATTAGGTGTGCGGTTTGTTTGTGTGACTACATATTTCAAGAGTTTCAATTAGGTGTGCGGTTTGTTTTGTGTGGCTACATATTTCAAGAGTTTCAATTAGGTGTGCGGTTTGTTTGTGTGACTACATATTTCAAGAGTTTCAATTAGGTGTGCGGTTTGTTTGTGTGACTACATATTTCAAGAGTTTCAATTAGGTGTGCGGGGTTTGACTACATATTTCAAGAGTTTCAATTAGGTGTGCGGTTTGTTTGTGTGACTACATATTTCAAGAGTTTCAATTAGGTGTGCGGTTTGTTTGTGTGACTACATATTTCAAGAGTTTCAATTAGGTTTGTTGTTTGTTTGTGTAACTACATATTTCAAGAGTTTCAATTAGGTTTGTTGTTTGTTTGTGTGATTTCATATTTCAAGAGTTTCAATTAGGTTTGTAGTTTGTTTGTGTGACTACATATTTCAAGAGTTTCAATTAGGTTTGTAGTTTGTTTGTGTGACTACATATTTCAAGAGTTTCAATTAGGTTTGTAGTTTGTTTGTGTGATTACATATTTCAAGAGTTTCAATTAGGTGTGTGGTTTGTTTGTGTGGCTACATATTTCAAGAGTTTCAATTAGGTTTGTAGTTTGTGTGATTACATATTTGAAGAGTTTCAATTTGTGTTTGTTTGTGTGGCTACATATTTCAAGAGTTTCAATTAGGTTTGTAGTTTGTTTGTGTGATTACATATTTCAAGAGTTTCAATTAGGTGTGCGGTTTGTTTGTGTGATTACATATTTCAAGAGTTTCAATTAGGTTTATTTGTGTGACTACATATTTCAAGAGTTTGTGCAGTTTGTTTGTGTGGCTACATATTTCAAGAGTTTCAATTAGGTTTGTAGTGTATTTGTGTGATTACATATTTCAAGAGTTTCAATTAGGTGTGCGGTTTGTTTGTGTGGCTACATATTTCAAGAGTTTCAATTAGGTGTGCGGTTTATTTGTGTGACTACATATTTCAAGAGTTTCAATTACGTGTGCGGTTTATTTGTGTGACTACATATTTCAAGAGTTTCAATTAGGTGTGCGGTTTATTTGTGTGACTACATATTTCAAGAGTTTCAATTAGGTGTGCGATTTGTTTGTGTGGCTACATATTTCAAGAGTTTCAATTAGGTTTGTAGTTTGTTTGTGTGATTACATATTTCAAGAGTTTCAATTAGGTGTGCGGTTTGTTTGTGTGGCTACATATTTCAAGAGTTTCAATTAGGTGTGCGGTTTATTTGTGTGACTACATATTTCAAGAGTTTCAATTAGGTGTGCGGTTTATTTGTGTGACTACATATTTCAAGAGTTTCAATTAGGTGTGCGGGTTTATTTGTGTGACTACATATTTCAAGAGTTTCAATTAGGTTTTTTTGTTTGTTTGTGTAATTACATATTTCAAGAGTTTCGATTAGGTTTGTTGTTTGTTTGTGTAACTACATATTTCAAGAGTTTCAATTAGGTTTGTGGTTTGTTTGTGTGACTACATATTTCAAGAGTTTCAATTAGGTTTGTGGTTTGTGTGATTACATGGTCATACCTGCCGTGTGACCAATTTTCTTCTTCATGTTCGTGAAGTTGTTACTTATTGTCGTTTATCCGTGTTGACTTCCCTCCACTGCGGCCCCTATGCGGTGTATACGGCCACCTAGCTACATTCCAGCACCACGCTTCTTCGTTTCTTCTACTTTTTATCTGACTGTGATTATCTGACTGTGTTTATCTGACAGTGTGTCTATCTCTCTGTGTTTATCTGACACTGTATCAAGATCCTATCACATTCTATCTTTATCATTGAAACATCAAACAGTGATGCCTGTACAAGTATGTAGATGTTACTAGTCCAAAAACCGTGGTTGGCCCATGTATTTTTTTACAACGCTGTACTCTTATGACAAATAATTAGCATTGCTTTTTCATTTGACTTTGGTGTCAAACTGTTAGTACGAAGCGCCCAACAAGCTGCTGTACTGCGTACTGCATGGGGAATTGCGAAGGACTGCTTGAGAGTTAATGATATACAATCAATGAGCCTGCATAATTTATTCGGGGATACGGACTATAAATCCAACTTTATCTTCCCATTGGAGGAATGTCCAAACCAAGTAAACACCCATATTGATGTCCATACTGCTCTCCGTTGTATTGTTTGCGTTTTCGTCCAGCTTTTTACCCTAATATTATAAAGTTTCAACTCTTGTTTTGTCCGAGCCTGTCATTTGAAATCCACATTTTAACCCGCTTTCATCTAATATTATTATAGGGATATAAAATTACTACGAGTACCATTGATTTCATTTCGTTTCTTCTCCTTGCAGTCTGTAGTCGACATAGAATAGATATTCATAGCTGTGAACGTAGACTGATCAGCTTTCAGTTCGTTTCTTCTCCTTGCAGTCTGTAGTCGACATAGAATAGACATTCATAGCTGTGTACGTAGACTGATCAGCTTTCAGTTCGTTTCTCCTCCTTGTAGTCTGTAGTCGGCATAGAATAGACATTCATAGCTGTGAACGTAGACTGATCAGCTTTCATTTCGTTTCTTCTCCTTGTAGTCTGTAGTCGGCATAGAATAGACATTCATAGCTCTACACGTAGACTGGGATCAGCTTTCATTTCGTTTCTTCTCCTTGTAGTCTGTAGTCGGCATAGAATAGACATTCATAGCTCTGACACGTAGACTGATCAGCTTTCATTTTCGTTTCTTCTCCTTGTAGTCTGTAGTCGGCATAGAATAGACATTCATAGCTCTACACGTAGACTGGATTAGCTTTCATTTCGTTTCTTCTCCTTGTAGTCTGTAGTCGGCATAGAATAGACATTCATAGCTGTGAACGTAGACTGATCAGCTTTCATTTCGTTTCTTCTCCTTGTAGTCTGTAGTCGGCATAGAATAGCCATTCATAGCTCTACACGTAGACTGATCAGCTTTCATTTCGTTTCTTCTCTCCTTGTAGTCTGTAGTCGGCATAGAATAGACATCCATAGCTCTACACGTAGACTGATCAGCTTTCATTTTCGTTTCTTCTCCTTGCAGTCTGTAGTCGGCATAGAATAAACATTCATAGCTCTACAGGTAGACTGATCAGCGTTCCATTGTTCCCAATGACGTCACTATTGTTGTTTTAAAAATTAACATTTCAGAGTGAAAGGAAACAAAGTAAAAACAATCATGGCAGCGACCAAACTTGAGACAAACAACACACACTGCGAGGAAAACGAGAAAGGAAATCATGGTATAGAGGAAGAGGAAGAAGAAGAAGATGATGATGTTGACACAGACGTCACTGAAGAAGCAGACGTCGATTCACATGCTCTTTCTGTGATTTGTGATCGTGAAAACATGAACGATGTGCAAGAGGAAGAGCAAAGTTTAGAAGATAGCAAGTCTTATGTTGACAAAGGTTACGCCTGGGTCATCGTCTTTGGTAAGAAATATTTTGCATTTTTACTTTGTTTTCAGTTTGAATTTCCATAACACATGCCGATTATTTTTTTTCTTGGTTTTGACTTACCTTATCATTTCCAATTTGTCTTCCGGTAAAATAAAGTTCCTTCAAGGCCATTACGGCTCATGGAGCTGGAACGTATCCCGGTTTCTCTAGCGCGAAGCGGAACAGGTGATACTAATCATGTCAAGGACATGACGCTAGTCTGACACAGGATTTTACTTCCAAGCTAATGCTTGTACCCATTGGGTCGAGTGAGGGAATACCCGTTAAGTGCCTTTCCCAAAGAACACAACGTCGGACCTAGCTTTGCTAGGATGCGAACCCGAGAAGTCCAAAATCCGGTATCCTAAACACTCAGCCACCGACATCTACAGCTGCCTAGGTTTCATTACACTGGATGTGGTTTTTCCATACTGACCAGACCGTCAAATTTGGTGTCTCTCTATAGAGTTGTGTCTGATTCTTTATCTTCTTGTTTTGTCAGCCACTCTCATGTTCGATGTCTGTATTTTGTGCATGTAATTTGCATTTCCCTGCTGCAAAGAAGATGACAATATAAACACCTAAAATTGAGATACGAGGTTTTAAGGGTAAATCTTTATTGTATATATTCTCAGATTAAGCATTTTTGTCATACACTTTACATCTCTCCAAACCCTATTACTACTACAATGTATTCCTGTATGTTAAAAATACTAATTATTGCACCATTGTTATAATGTAGACTCGCGTGATTCTGTGATTTCGTATACAGCTAAGGTTGAATGATTATTGCTAATTATTGGACCTTGTGTGCGATGCGCTTTCGTACGTAATAATATGTTTATGGAAAGTGCAAAATATTGCTATTTATTATTATTACTGCTCAGCCTGATTTCTTTTTCACAGTCTTACCCTTCTAGGTATAATATGAATGTTGTTAGTTTTCAAAGTTTGATGTTAGGGCTGTGTTTGTTTGACAGCGAAATTACAATTACTCTTGTATTTTACCATTTACCATCATTTATTGTTATACTTAACTTCATTATCATTATCATCTCCAGCTATCATTCAATATATATAACAATTGTGTATTCACTTCAACATGATCATTTCTGCTTCCTTACACAACGTTATGGCTATGGCTAGTTTGGGTGCATCACTATTTTTTCTATTAATCGAGAGAGCTTAGTTCACTTATGTAAGCTGGTTATTAGGCCATTGACGCTAACTAGGTCAGGCCTATATCAAGAAGCGAGGTGGTCACCTTATGACCTACCTCCTTGTATTTGTCCTAGGTTTTTGATCTGCAGGACGCGCAGTAGGTGCCTTTATCATTTACTCCCGTTTTGATGTAGTGCATCCTTACATCCTTACATCCTTAACCCTTGACCTCTACCTCATACCTGCACTAGAAAACTACAGAGTCGTGTGCACAACTGCCACTGTAAGCAAGTATCATCATCATCATCAACTAGATAATATATCTCATAGAATGTTGCATTCATGGCAGCACCTGTCTGGACGTCTCTCTGTCCTGTACCGTTTCTTCCTCGCTCTGTTATTGTTTTTCCAAATGCTTCCTGTATTTATATTCTTCTCCTGTCTACTGCATGTCTTTCCTCTGTTTCTTCCCACTCATGTTACCCTCCATATTCATCCTTCCAGGACATTCATGGCGTTTGATGTGACCAAGTTATTTCAGCATTTGAGTTCTGACAAATGACAGAAAAACTAAGATAGAAATAAATGAACTGAGATGGTTTGGGCATGTCAACAGAATGAATGATTATAGAAAAGCTAGATCAGTATATAATGCTAAAACCCAAGGTAAAAAAATACAAGGCAGACCTCGGAGAAAGTGGGAAGAATATATAAATGAGGCATTAAAGCAAAGAAATTTAACCTTCACGGAAGGAAACAGAAAATGCAGGATAGGGCAGCCTGGAGAAAGATCATTTGGGGCATCTAAACCCATACACGGGAAGGTAGAATGGAAACTGATAAAGAAAGAAAGAAAAGAAAGAGTTGTGACACACCGTTCCATCCATCCTTCCTTCACCTTCAACTCTTCTCTCATAGATGCATTTAGTTATGTGATCAGTCCATGAAATTATGTCTAGAGTATTTCATTTTGAATGAATTTAACAACCGTTCCATCCATCCTTCCTTCACCTTAAACTCTTCCCTCATAGATGCATTTCGTTATGTGATCAGTCCATGGAATTCTAAGGATTTGTCTAGAGTATTTCATTTTGAATGAATTTAAGCAGTTATCTTTACATTAAACGATTATCAGTTGCCTTTAGTTCTAAAGTTGTGAATATTATCAGTCTCTCCAATCATGCAGCAAATATACTATAATAGTTTAGGAACGATATTGACATATGTATGGCCAAGGAAATAATAGAGCTAAGGAGCTATGCGCAAGTCTTAATTTGTGGCTTTTCCAAGCCTATGTTTTGATAAAACAGTCTTGAACTGTTAATTTGTTTGGGGACAAAACGACCCAGTTGGGTTAAGGATTCCAGTCAGTAATAGTTAGTGGCACAAATGAGTTCTTATAGATGCCAATGTTGTAGGTATGTATATTATGAGGCATTGTAGCTGAACCGTAATGTTGTGAGCTGGTAACCATGACGACACTGGTTCAAGCCCGACGACCGGCACAGGTGAGTTTTTTTTTCTTCAGAACGTTGTACTCTTTGGAAAGATACTTCACTCTACGTTCCTCACTTGCCTCAGGTATGAATGAGTACCACCCAGCTACAGCTAGAGAAAGATCTTGTTCGAGTCTTCATACGAAAAAGCTTAACAGGCTTCTTTATTTTTGCTGCATACTCGTCGGATGATGAGAAGGACATTGAATGACATGGGGGGGGGAGGTGAGAGGTAAATAATGAACAGTCAGTGAGCACACACTTGTGTCCGGATACGTCAACGTACGGACTACACAACCATCTTTATCTTTATATAAACAGGTTATGTTTTTATCTTTATGTGTCTATACAACAGCTTCCTTCAGCGCTCACTTTCTGCTGTCTGGGTACATGAAAACCAGTGGCGTGGTCTTCGTGGAGATCCAGAAGCAGTTTGACTCAAGCTCATCTCTGACGTCACTCATCAACGGAATCCAGGAGGGCGCTTGCAGCATCTGTTGTGAGTTTGTAAATAATGCGTGCAGGCAAATTTTAACTGCATTGTGATGACCTTAGAAATATGCATGTGAGCATTTATGAGTAAAGTAAGTATGTATCGTTTTTGTGTGTTTCCAGCCATTGTTTTCACCACGGAACTCTACATATAAATAATAGGAAACACATAATTTGCATTTCAGAAAGCTGCCTTGATGAGTGAAATAAGATACGCTGCTAGATCGATATATGCTTACAAACGGTGGTATATAAACAGATATACAGATAGAAAGATTGATAGACAGATAGAAAGATTGATAGACAGATAGAGAGAAAGACTGACAGGTTGATAGACAGTGTGATAGACTAACAGATTGGTAGATAAGGTGATAGACTGACATATTGATAGAGAAGGTGATATACTCACATATTGGTAGATAGGGAGATAGACTGACAGATTGGTAGATAAGGTGATATACTGACAGATTGCTAGATAGGGAGATAGACTGACAGATTGGTAGATAAAGTGATAGAATGACAGATTGGTAGATAAGGTGATAGAATGACAGATTGGTAGATAAAGTGATAGACTGACAGATTGGTAGATAAGGTGATAGACTGACAGATTGGTAGATAAGGTGATATAATGACAGATTGGTAGATAAGGTAATAGAATGACAGATTGGTAGATAAGGTAATAGACTGACAGATTGGTAGATAAGGTGATAGAATGACAGATTGGTAGATAAGGTGATAGACTGACAGATTGGTAGATAAGGTGATAGACTGACATATTGGTAGATAAGGTGATAGACTGATAGATTTTTAGATAAGGTGATAGAATGACAGATTGGTAGATAAGGTAATAGAATGACAGATTGGTAGATAAGGTGATAGACTGACAGATTGGTAGATAAGGTACTAGACTGACAGATTGGTAGATAAGGTAATAGACTGACAGATTGGTAGATAAGGTAATAGACTGACAGATTGGTAGATACGGTAATAGACTGACAGATTGGTAGATAAGGTGATAGACTGACAGATTGGTAGATAAGGTGATAGACTGACAGATTGGTAGATAAGGTGATAGACTGACAGATTGGTAGATAAGGTGATAATCTGACAGATTTTTAGATAAGGTGATAGAATGACAGATTGGTAGATAAGGTGATAGACTGACGGATTGGGAGATAGGGTGATAGACTGACAGATTGGGAAATAGGGTGATAGACTGACAGATTGGTAGATAAGGTGATAGAATGACAGATTGGTAGATAAGGTGATAGTCTGACGGATTGGTAGATAAGGTGATAGAATGACAGATTGGTAGATAAGGTGATAGAATGACAGATTGGTAGATAAGGTGATAGACTGACGGATTGGTAGATAAGGTGATAGAATGACAGATTGGTAGATAAGGTGATAGAATGACAGATTGGTAGATAAGGTGATAGAATGACAGATTGGTAGATAAGGTGATAGACTGACAGATTGGTAGATAAGGTGATAGACTGACAGATTGTTAGATAAGGTGATAATCTGACAGATTTTTAGATAAGGTGATAGAATGACAGATTGGTAGATAAGGTGATAGACTGACGGATTGGTAGATAAGGTGATAATCTGACAGATTGGTAGATAAGGTGATAGACTGACAGATTGGTAGATAAGGTGATAGAATGACAGATTGGTAGATAAGGTGATAGACTGACATATTGATAGAGAAGGTGATATACTCACATATTGGTACATAGGGAGATAGACTGACAGATTGGTAGATAAGGCGATATACTGACAGATTGCTAGATAGGGAGATAGACTGACAGATTGGTAGATAAAGTGATAGAATGACAGATTGGTAGATAAGGTGATAGAATGACAGATTGGTAGATAAAGTGATAGACTGACAGATTGGTAGATAAGGTGATAGACTGACAGATTGGTAGATAAGGTGATAGAATGACAGATTGGTAGATAAGGTAATAGAATGACAGATTGGTAGATAAGGTAATAGACTGACGGATTGGTAGATAAGGTGATAGAATGACAGATTGGTAGATAAGGTGATAGACTGACAGATTGGTAGATAAGGTGATAGACTGACATATTGGTAGATAAGGTGATAGACTGACAGATTTTTAGATAAGGTGATAGAATGACAGATTGGTAGATAAGGTAATAGAATGACAGATTGGTAGATAAGGTGATAGACTGACAGATTGCTAGATAAGGTAATAGACTGACAGATTGGTAGATAAGGTAATAGACTGACAGATTGGTAGATAAGGTAATAGACTGACAGATTGGTAGATAAGGTAATAGACTGACAGATTGGTAGATACGGTAATAGACTGACAGATTGGTAGATAAGGTGATAGACTGACAGATTGGTAGATAAGGTAATAGACTGACAGATTGGTAGATAAGGTAATAGACTGACAGATTGGTAGATAAGGTAATAGAATGACAGATTGGTAGATAAGGTAATAGACTGACAGATTGGTAGATAAGGTAATAGACTGACAGATTGGTAGATAAGGTGATAGACTGACAGATTGGTAGATAAGGTGATAGACTGACAGATTGGTAGATAAGGTGATAGACTGACAGATTGGTAGATAAGGTGATAATCTGACGGATTTTTAGATAAGGTGATAGAATGACAGATTGGTAGATAAGGTGATAGACTGACGGATTGGGAAATAGGGTGATAGACTGACAGATTGGTAGATAAGGTGATAGAATGACAGATTGGTAGATAAGGTGATAGACTGACGGATTGGTAGATAAGGTGATAGAATGACAGATTGGTAGATAAGGTGATAGAATGACAGATTGGTAGATAAGGTGATAGACTGACAGATTGGTAGATAAGGTGATAGAATGACAGATTGGTAGATAAGGTGATAGAATGACAGATTCGTAAATAATATTCAGGGGGTAATTCGGGGTAACAGCCCATTTCTTTCATAAACAGACAGGTAAATATGAAACAAGCATGAATATTACAGACATATTATGCCGATGCAGATCATAGAAAACAACACAGGTCATACAGCCTGCTATCATCTGCTTTCATCCTAAATGATACTGCATGTTTACCATTCTGATCAAGAGACACAAACAGCAAAGAAAATAAGAACAATCTATCTCTTACTTCTTGTATATTTTCATTCTGATTTCTGGCTACACAGTTGTACGTATTGTTCAACACGTGTACTTGAACATGCATTAAAAATATCCCGTAGTTCAGTCTTCGTCTGTGCTTACAAATTACAGTTATCTCTACACGCAGAAATTTTGATCTCCTGGGAAATACAGAAGCGTTAACTTTTTTTCTTTTTTTATTACATTGCCAATGTCAATTTCAGGATATCCATTATGAATATTTTCAGAAGGTTTAAAGTTGCTGATTATTTCTTTTTAATATTTTGAAACTCAAGTCAATCAATGTATCATTAAGAGGTGTGACGACTCATTTTGCAGTTTACTATTCTTGTCCTGGATAAACGAATAACAGTCGTAATGCATTTATTGTAAAGTGCCATCAAGTCTCAATCCTTCTACAGCTTTCGTCTTCCTTGCGTTCGTACTGAAAACAACAACCCCCCGATTCCTTTGCCTGTTGGGCTCTCTCTTCCTGGTCGTTGGCATGGCTGCAAATGTCTTCGCTGCAAGCGCCGAGTTTCTTATATTCACACACGGCGTATGCACGGGTAAGTTGACCTTGGTTGTTGTCGTCATCATCATCGTCTTCATCATCATCTTGAAAGGACTGGTAATCGCTTGAGTTCGTCATGACACCCTTAGAACGG
>JAXRKP010000407.1:82500-100000 GCA_037039925.1 Doris montereyensis
AATCATTCTGTAGATGTTGGGGTACGCTTTGCTACACGTATTTGGCTTTTTCTATGTTGTATCTCACAGAATTTTGGCAATTTATGCATTTACCTAGATTTTATAACATTTAAACAGGCAACACGTATGCAGTCAATAGAAATAAGGAAAATAATGTCTAAAACATTCACTTCCTTGTCAGAAATGAGAAAGATAGGGTCTAGAACGTTGAATTCTTTGTCAGAAATGAGGAAAATAAGGTCTATAACATTTATTTCCTTGTCAGAAATGAGGAAATTAAGGTCTAGAAAATTGAATTCCTTGTCAGAAATGAGAAAGATAAGGTCTAGAACATTGAATTCCCTGTCAGAAATGAGGACGATAAGGTTTAGAACATTGACTTCCTTGTCAGAAATGAGGAAATTAAGATCTAGAACATTGAAAATGAGGTCAGGAACAATGACTTGCTTGTTATAAATGAGGAAGATGAGATTTAGACACTATACCTCCTTGTCAGAAATAAGAAAGATACGGTTTAGATTATTGACTTCCTTGTCAGAAATGAGGAAGATGAGGTCAGGAACAATGACTTGCTTGTCCGAAATGAGGAAGATGAGATTTAGACAAAGACTTCCTTGTCAGAAATAAGAAAGACAAGGTCTAAAACATTGACTTCCTTGTCAGAATTGAGGAAGATAAGGTATAGAATATTGCTTGTCAGAAATGAGGAAGATAAGGTATAGAATATTGCTTGTCAGAAATGAGGAACATAAGGTCTAGAACATTGACTTGCTTGTCAGAAATGAGGAACATAGGGTCTAGAACATTGACTTCCTTGTCAGAAATGAGGAACATAGGGTCTAGAACATTGACTTCCTTGTCAGAAATGAGGAACATAGGGTCTATAACATTGACTTCCTTGTCAGAAATGAGAAACATAGGGTCTATAACATTGACTTCCTTGTCAGAAATGAGAAACATAAGGTCTATAACATTGACTTCCTTGTCAGAAATGAGAAACATAAGGTCTATAACATTGATTTCCTTGTCAGAAATGAGAAACATAGGGTCTATAACATTGACTTGCTTGTCAGATTGGAGGACCATAGGGTCTATAACATTGACTTGCTTGTCATAAATGAGGAACATAGGGTCTATAACATTGACTTGCTTGTCAGAAATGAGGAACATAAGGTCTATAACATTGACTTCCTTGTCAGAAATGAGAAACATAAGGTCTATAACATTGACTTCCTTGTCAGAAATGAGGAACATAGGGTCTATAACATTGACTTCCTTGTCAGATTGGAGGAACATAGGGTCTATAACATTGATTTCCTTGTCAGATTGGAGGAACATAAGGTCTATAACATTGACTTCCTTGTCAGAAATGAGAAACATAAGGTCTATAACATTGACTTCCTTGTCAGAAATGAGGAACATAGGGTCTATAACATTGACTTGCTTGTCAGATTGGAGGAACATAGGGTCTATAACATTGACTTGCTTGTCAGATTGGAGGAACATAAGGTCTATAACATTGACTTGCTTGTAAGAGAGGGGAAAATAAGGTCTATAACAATGACTTGTTTGTAAGAGAGGGGAACATAAGGTCTATAACATTGACTTCATTGTAAGAGAGGGGAACATAAGGTCTATAACATTGACTTCCTTGTCAGAAATGAGGAACATAAGGTCTATAACATTGACTTCCTTGTCAGAAATGAGGAACATAAGGTCTATAGCATTGACTTCCTTGTCAGAGAAGAGGACCATAACGTCTATAACATTGACTACCTTGTTAGAGAAGAGGAACATAAGGTCTTTAACATTGACTACCTTGTCAGAAAAGAGGAACGTAAGGTCTATAACATTGGCTTCCGTGTCAAAGAGGAGGTACATAAGTTCTATAACATTGGTTTCCTTGTCAAAGAGGAGGTACTTAAGTTCTATAACATTGACTACCTTGTCAGAGAGGAGGAACATAAGGTCTATAGCATTGACTACCTTGTCAGAAAAGAGGAGGTACATAAGTTCTATAACATTGGTTTCCTTGTCAAAGAGGAGGTACATAAGTTCTATAACATTGACTACCTTGTCAGAGAGGAGGAACGTAAGGTCTATAACATTGGTTTCCTTGTCAAAGAGGAGGTACATAAGTTCTATAACATTGACTACCTTGTCAGAGAGGAGGAACATAAGGTCTATAGCATTGACTACCTTGTCAGAAAAGAGGAGGTACATAAGTTCTATAACATTGGTTTCCTTGTCAAAGTGTTACGAAGGGTAATATGGAGCAGGCAATTTTCACTAGATCTAGATGTTGACGAAGGCATAAACTTAATCTAGAAACCCCAAAGTTCAATTAATGATTACAACAATGGTGTTTATTATACTCACAGTCGACAATCAACTAATGAGGTAAAGCAAATTTACAATGCTGGTATATAAAGGTGGAATCACAGTCATGTACTTCTCTCGCACTTGTCGAATCTATTTCTCGCACTCTCTCAATCATAGATAAACTGCCCTTTTATATTTAAAACAAAGGCTCTTCCAGAAACGGAGATTTCCAGAACATTCAAGCAAATCCCGAAGCTTCGATATGATACGAGACAACATGACACAGAAGAACCATAACAGTATTCATCCATTATTGTAGTATCAGAAGTACCATAACAGTATTCATCCATTATAATAGTATCAGGAGTACCATGACAGTATTCATCCATTATTGTAGTATCAGGAGTACCATGACAGTATTTATCCATTATTGTAGTATCAGAAGTACCATGACAGTATTTATCCATTATAATAGTATCAGAAGTACCATGACAGTATTTATCCATTATAATAGTATCAGAAGTACCATGACAGTATTTATCCATTATAATAGTATCAGAAGTACCATGACAGTATTCATCCATTATTGTAGTATCAGAAGTGCCATAACATATATGGGCACAAAATATTGCAGGATTCGAACCATCACCTTTTTGATTAATCCTTTGGAAAATTATCAATTGCACGCCATGAACGTGTTACTTTCTTTTACATCTAATTCATTGTATGGCAGCACTTTTTAAGTCAAATTGAGACAGAATACGAGATCTAAGAAACTGTCTCCAGGATGTCATAGACATGCGGTAAAAGACATTGCCCATATGAAAAGCTCTTTTATTAATGACTAAATGACTGCAACATGTTCACACTACCACAGGGGGAGGGGGAGGGGGGTCGGTAGTCCAGAGGCAAGGTGTCGGCCTCCCAATCAAGAGGTTGTTGGTTTGAGCCCCGCCAAAGGTTGACAAAATTTCTCCATCTTTTAGAGCAAAACCTACGCCCCTGGTCCAGGTAGGTGGATCAACGGATGACCGCTCTGTAAACGGTTAAGATCCATTGGCTCTATACAGGGCAGTCTAGCCAAAATTAAAGATCCTACCAAAATCCCGAGATCGCATTCTTTGTGGATTATGGTAAGTCGAATCAAATAAAAAACAATTTTAGGATTTTTTAGCATAAACATTATTGTAACATTGTGGGGTTTTTTGGTAGCAAAGGTAGTCACGTCAACCTTAGCGAAACATACGAACACTTTGCTTATCTGTTGACCTTGAAATCACTAATCCCTATTTCCAGACAGCGTCCGAAAAGATAACCTGTCTCGTCTCCACTCATAGGAAACTCTCAAGCACACAGAGAAAGGCGTTCTAATACAATGACACAACAGGATTAAAAAAAAAAAAAGATTTTAACCACGTAACTTTGGCGTTTTTCGTCTTCTTCTATTTTACTCATACAGTATTTGGTGTTCAGCCTTCGTGGTTGGAGATAACGCTGTGCAAGACAAATGTAGCTACCTTTCAAATAATCCTTCGTTGGACAAAGTGTGTAGGCTTTTATATCGATTCTTGGTGATACTCTGTCGGCATAAACCTGCCAAATTATGTCGTCATCTGCGACCCATGAGATAAACGTGGAAGAAAGTCGTGGTACTAAAGACGACAACGACAGGAGACAAGAAATTGAAAATTTTGGTGTCGATTCAAAGAGATATTCCTACATTGTTCAGGATGAATATATAGAACAGGAAGGAGAAATACAGGACGAAATAGAAGAAATGGATAATGCTGAAACTATAAATCATCTGGGAAGCAAGCCTTACATTGATAGAGGCTACGCCTGGGTCATAGCCCTTGGTAAGACAAACAATGCTTACATTCACTGATTTCACTTTGTCTTACAGATGACAGTCACGTCATTCACGTCATGTCACTACAAGCATGACTAAACAATTACAAGTACAATTATGGAAACATGTTGTGAAGATAATCCATTCAAGTGGCTAGTCAGTGGGCTACAGTTCAATACCTGACTTAAACAGGCTCATAATGATGTAGATTTTTCCACGCCAGAGCAAAAACAAGAACTACTACTACTACTACTATTACACACTACTACACTACTACTACTACTACACTACTACTACTACTACTACTACTATTACTACTACTACTACTAATACTACCAATGCTACTCCCTACTACTACCAGTACTACTACTACTACTATCACTACTACTGTAGTATGGGTAGTAGTGGCAGTAGTAGTAGTAGTAGTAGCAGTAGTAGCAGTAGCAGTAGCAGTAGTTGTAGCATTAGCAGCAGTAGCAGCAGCAGCAATAGCAGTAGTAGTTAGTGTAGCAGTAGCAGCAGCAGCAGTAGTAGCAGTTGCAGTAGTAGTAGTAGCAGTAGTAGTAGTAGTAGTAGTAGTAGTAGTAGTAGTAGTAGCAGTAGTGGTAGTACTAGTAGTAGACGTAGTAGTAGTAGCAGTATTAGTAGTAGTAATAGTAGTAGTAGACGTAGTAGTAGTAGTAGCAGCAGTAGTAGTAGTAGTAGTAGTAGTAGTAGTAGTAGTAGTAGTAGTAGCAGCTGCAGCAGCAGCAGTGGTAGTAGTAGTAATAGTAGTAGTAGTAATATTAGTATTAGTAGTGGTAATAATGGTAGTATTGGTAGTAGTAGCAGCAGCAGCAGTAGTAGTTGTAGTAGTAGTAAAAGTAGTTGTAGTAGTAAAAGTAGAAGAAGTAGTAGTAGTAGTAGTAGTAGTAGTAGTAGTAGTAGTAGTAGTAGTAGTAGTAGTAGTAGTAGTAGTAGTAGTAGTAGTAGTAGTAGTAGTAGTAGCAGCAGCAATAGTTGTAAAAGTAATATGTCCTGCGAAACATGGCCACTGCTGTTGATTGTTGATACACTTATCGTATTCATATTTTCCTGGGATTTGACTCGGTAACCATCCTAGCTTCTGTTTTTCTTCCTCACGTTTGGCACAGCATGCTTTGCAATACAGTTCCTATTGACGGGCTTCACCAGGTGCATTAGCTTGTTCTTTGTAGAAATCCAGAAGCAGTTTGATTCCAGTTCGACAATGACGTCACTGGTCATTGGAATTCAAGAGGCAACAAGTAGTACTACCTGTGAGTAAATATATTGTAACCTTTAAATGACAGTTATATTTCCTGACAAAGGATTCTCAATAAAAGAGCAAACTATACCTTAGCTAATGTAACCAATAATAATAGTAATAATAATTTGAATTTATAAGGCGCATTATCTTAGCATTAAAAGCTCTATGCGCCGTACAAGACAATTTCATACATTTTAAAACATATTATTATGATTGGAATATAATCAAAATTAAAATTACCATGCATATATTTAGCCTAATCATTAAGAAAACGTCGACCTAAAAAGATGGGTTTTAAGGTTCTTCTTGAAAGACTCGTAAGACGAAGACAATTTACACAAATCACTGAGGTCATTCCATAATTGAGGAGAACAGACTGAGAAGGCTCTATCACCCGTGCGCGTAAACGCTCGAAGCATAGAAAGGTTATTGTCATAACTAAATCTAAGGGTTCATAAAGGCACATGTCTTATAACATTTTGTGTTTTACCAGCTTCTTTATCTCCCCAGCGGTAAGTTGGCCGTTGAAAAGACATCATAAAGCCTATTTCAAAAATTATAAAATATTGCAAAGAAGCAGCAATTTTGTTTTTATTGATTTTACCCACATCCGCAACTAAGGTGATCTCGGGCTTTTTGCTAGGAATTTTAAATTTTCCCTCGACTGCCTTGTTAACAGCCAAGGGATCTTAAACGTGCATAGTGTTATCTGCACATGGGGCCTCTTTTTTATCGCCCGTTTCCCATGGGACTAGGTGTCGAACCACCTACCTGGACTAGGGGGAGGGGGGTTAGATTTTGCTCGAAAAAATCAACTCTAGAAAATATTTTGTTGGCGGGGTTCGAACCCAATATCTTGCCACTGGACTACCGAGTTCCCTCTAAAACGAAAAGAAGCCTTATGTGTGTACAAAACGCACTTTCATGAAACGAGCAATTCATGAACTTGTGAGAATGTAAATGTGCAGATGTTCAGAGAGGGGACGGTAGTCCAGAGGCAAGATGTCGGCCTCTAAACCAAGAGATAGTGGGTTCGAGCACCACCAACGGTTGAACACTTTTCTTGAAATTTTCCGAGCAAAATCTACACCCCCTCCCCCCCCCCCGCCCGCATGGTCCAGGTAGGTCGTCAACACCTAGTCTGATCGTAGACGGACGATGAAAAGGAGGCCCTGTAAGCAGATAACAAAATTCTATGCGCTCTGAAGATCCCTTGGCTGTTTACAGGGCATTCTGGGCAAAATAAGAAACCCCACAAAAAACCCGAGATCACCTTAGTTGTGGATGTGGATAAAATCAAATCAAATCAAATCAAATCAAATCAAAACAAATCAAATCAAATCAAAGTACAAAACGCTCTTTTGTGAAGTGAGCAATCCATGAACTTGTGAGAAAAATGTATATGTACACATTATATGCAGAGGTACACATTATGTACCTTGAATATGACGAAACTCATTATCACCATGAATGGTTTCAATTGAACGTCCATATGATTCTCTACTGACTGTAATCACCAACAATAGGACGGTAATTGAATGATTCTGCTACCAAATAAATCACAACTCACAGTTGGCATTTCCTCTTTCTTCGTGTGTTGACATTTGTATTTCTGATATCTGTACTCACTAAACTGTGTGTGTGGGGGGGCGGGTTGGTCGGTGGCCGAATGGTTAGGATATGTCGGACTGGGGATCATGAGGTCTCCAGTTCGAATCCTGACAAAGCCCAGGCCCGCCGTTCTGTTTCTTGGGAAAGACGCTTAACACTCGATCCAGGTGCGAAATGGAAATATGCACTAGCTTGGGGGTAAACATCCGTCTTCGGGCTAGCGTCCTGTCCTATTAATATTACCTGTTCCGCGTCATGCTATAGAAACTGGCATAACTCCCGGCTCTATGGACCATACTGGCTTTGAAGGAACTTTACATTAGCCATTAAACTGACTGACGTTAGAACCATTATACAACATGTAGAATGTTATTAGTTCTGGGTTGTGTTGTTTTTCTTGTTTTGTCCTTTGGTTGCGGCGCGGACAAGGGGGGGGGCAGGGGTTGATGCCTTGTTTTGTTGTTGTTTGTTTGTTTTTTTTGTTGTTTTTTTGGGGGGTTTGGGGGAGGCTGAGGGTTTGTAGCTTCTGTATTTTAATTTTTTTATGTTTTTGGACTAGGTTTACGTTTAAAATGAAACTTCATTCCATATCAGTAGAGTTAAAGAGATTTAATAGGGTGTTTCAAAGTGTTTACGTATTCTTGTGTTCTCGTCTTCTCAGCGTTCACGTTCCTGATGTTAGTGTTGAAGAGAACAAGTCCTCGTGCCGGCTGTCTGTTTGGGTGTCTCTGCCTGACCATAGGAGTGGCTGGAAATTTCCTTGCAACCAGTGTCAAATTCATTATGTTTACTTTAGGCGCCTGTATAGGTCAGTATGTCTATAATTAGAGGAGAAAGTGTTTTAATCTACATAATCAGACAGTAACAAGAATCATTACAAAGCCATCCGTAATAAATTGAACAAAATGCTGACTGACGCCAAACGAAGACACATTAAGAACTCTATATATCAGAATAAGGGCAATACCAAAGAGCTTTTAAAATAACAGCTGGTCTGCTCAGTCTTTATATTCCCAGTATTGTTAAAGATTCAACGAAAATATGTGAAAACTTCAATAATTTCTTTATTGATAAGGTAGCTAAAATGAGAGACCACCTTAATCATCAAAGTCCATCTACTTGATGTATCGATTCTGAGAATTCTAATCCTGGATCTAGCTCTACTCTCTCGGAATTCGAGCCAGCATCACCAAAGGAAATTGAAAATTTAATCAATAAAATGCCATCTAAAATGTATGATTTTGACTCCATACCACATGGCTGTTAAAGGAGTTCTCTCACATATTATGTCTCCTGCCATCTCAACCATCGTGAACAACAGCCTTCATAATGGCATATTTCCATCTTCACTAAAACACGCTAGGGTGACCCCTATTATTAAAATATCATCGTTAAATAAGGACGAACTCAAGAATTACAGTCCAATATCTAATCTGCCAGCCTTGTCCAAGATCATCAAGAAAATTGTTAACCGACGTCTTACGCAACACATCGATAGCAACGAAATGTCGACACATTTCCAATCTGCGTACAGAAAACACCACAGTACGGAAACATCGCTTTTGAGAGTGCACAATGACATCATTAGGATGATCGACAACAAGTCATGTGTCATGTTCGTTTTATTAGATCTGAGCCGCGCGTTTGACACTATCGACCATGGAATCCTGCTATCGCGATTGCAACACCAATTTGGAATAAACGAGACTGCCCTGAAATGGTTCGATACTACCTTCAGGAGAAAATACAATCGGTATTGATTGACTCTTCGATGTGTCCGAAATTTGTATAAGGGAGCCGGGACAGTTGAAACAAGGTCGATAATTAGTAGTTGAAAGCTTATCATGGTTTTATGACGTTTCAAAGCATTATCCTATTCAATACTAGTTTTGTATGCGAAAAAACATTCTTTTTCTCATAAATGATTGATTTGACTGTTTTTTACTATGTAGTCCTACAATTTTCAACGGATTCACTTCAAATTTGGCATACAGCGGTTTTATAGCATTACAAAGAGACGCTTCTATCGGATTTTTTATATCTTCTGTACTTTCTGAGAAATGTATGATTTTCTTTGGACATTTGAGAGGAATTAGATTCCTTCAAGTCCCAATGTTTGCAAATGTGTAAAAGAAAACTATACAAGATGCATAAAAAAACGATACAGGAGATTTGAAATATGGGTTTTAAGTTCATATGTGCAGAATTATAAACCTCTAAGATAACAAAAACTGTAGGACTACTTAGTTTTTGAAAATTGCCAAAATTGACCTAGTTTTGCACCAGAACTTCAAGATGGCAGCCGTTTCCAAGGTACCTAAACTTTCAAAAATGACTTTCCTTTTTTTTCCCCCTCGAATTTCGCCATACTGAAGTCATTTATGAAGTTTAAAATTGCGTATCTCTTCAAGCTAAAAAAATCGCCCTCACGACCCGTCCCCCCCCCCCCCCCCCCCCGCCCCCTTCCTCCTTAAATGCAGGTTGATAACAACGACATGTGGAATTTTTGGTGTTGGTTATATTGTGCTATGTATTTCTTTTCTTTTTATTCTATTCTGATCACAAACCTCAATAGGCATGGCACTTGGATCTGCGTACGTGGCAAGTCTCATTGTACTCAGTGACTACTTTGTGAAGAGACGCGCCCTGGCGACGTCAATCGTGATGGCAGGTGCCAGCTTAGGGGGCATGATCATGCCGTTACTCGCCAGATATCTTTTGGACAACTACGGCTTTCATGGAGGTTTTCTTCTCTTGGGAGGCATCCTTTCTCATTCCTTCCTCTTCTCAATGCTTTTGATCCCTGTGACGAGCTGGGATATCTTACATAAAGAACCACTGAACGCCTCCGAAAGAAAACCAGAAGATTCTGAAAGAACAGAAAGTGGGTAGCTTCGAACGAAAGAGAAAACATTGAGATTGAGTACTGCGGCAAAAGTTTAGAGCCTGGAGATAAACGCCATAGTCAAAACTGTGTTTGTGGTAAAGATGACTATGGAAAGGATAAGGAATTGCAAGTCCTGACTTCATGTGAATTCGAAAGAGAAGGGTGGAAGTCATACAAACCTTCCAAACAAAGATTCTGGTCGTCAAAGGACCATAAACGAAGTTGATGATAAACTAGCCAGTACCACCATGCAGCAAAGCAAATCCACAAATCTGCAAAGTTCCTCAGACAACGATTGTCCCTTCTTTGACGGCACGGTCAAACGGCTAGTGGAAGAAATTGCATTCGACGACCCTAAAGGCATGGTAGACAGATTCAACCTTTTAAAAATATGGAAGTAAATTCCATATCAAATGAACGTCACGCAGCTGGGCCAATGCTCCTTACAGACATATCTTCCCTCAGTTCCAGTAGGCGAAAGTTGTCCAAAAGATCAAACGACCTCTTTAACTCCACATCCACCTTCCTCCATAGCATTGCCGACCTCCGTCATGCGACTTTCGACGACATAAGCCAAGCCAAATCCACGCCTCATACCGGACAGAGCAGCTGGTTGGACGCATGTCGTCGATTCAGCCAAATCGTCCGCACTAATACACTCATGCGGTCAGCGGCTTTCTGGATGATGTGCTTGTTCCTCACGCTCACCTGGGTGAGTGTCCTGATTTCTCTCACTTACATCGCTGCCCTAGCCAAAGAACGAGGATTGACGGACGACGATGTGGCACTTTTCGTTTCCTTTCTGAATATTCTAGATCTTCCGGCAAGACTGCTACCGGGTATCATCATCAACACAGGATATCTGAAGCCTTCCAGCGCGTGTGTGTTGCCGATGGTGGCTGTAGGGGCTGTGGGATACTTCACTTCCTTCATGCATTCCTACGAGTAAGTCAAAAGTTTTAAAAATGTGTTTGTCTGCTTTTAGTCTTTATGGTTTCGCATTGCAGAAGGTGTTTAAGATAAGATAAAATAAGATAAGATAAGATAAGATAAGATAAGATCAGATAAGATCAGATAAGATCAGATAAGATCAGATAAGATAAGATGCATCTTTATTGTCACATCATACAGGCACATTTCCTTGTAATTTGAGACAATAAAGATATAAGTTACAAAATTGATTCCATGTTATATTGCTTACTTACTTCCCATTTTCTGTGTCTAATATTTTCAGACGCATAGCTGAAAAATGCATAATATCGTACAGTTTTTGACGTTTATTATTCCTTAAATTCGTGAGTTCAGCAGCGCTTGCCACACATTTTCTAGAGTGTGCCAATTAAGCAGTAAATTAAGCCGACTTATCGATGTTGGGTTTAAGAAACTAGCGATGACCTTTCTTTAAACGTATGACTTTCTTTTCGAATTAATAGAAAAAATTAACATGCTTGATGTTTGTAATTTAACCCCTTAGAGCATTTCCGCCATTTGTTTTGTTCTCTTTCGTTGTGAAATCTGTAACAAAACTACCGCATATATGTGATTAGATTTAAACCTGCATCATTTGTATTAATCACAGCTCATTCTATTAATCGTTCTTCAAGAAGATGAATTCCCTTGCACCTTAAATTGAATCGATCCATTTAGATATATTCTGTGAATATGGAAATTCAGAATAGTGGCTTCTAAATCGAAATGTGATTCTGAATCAACAAAACAAACTGCAAAAATAGGCTACTTAACATCATGTCTTTGTTTATGCTTTATCTAAATAATGAATACATGTATATATATATTAATAAATGTGTCATGGCTGCTGTTGACAAGATAAAAGCCACCAACAAGATCTTTGAGTCCGCAAGGTGGACTTGCAGATATTTGAACGCTATGCAGATACCGTTTAATGATATCGAAATGTATAGTTATCGTAGTTCAATGAAACCAGTGTCATGCTGAAGAGATGTCATAACAGTCGTTATTACTTGTTACATAGCATAACGCTCAAGCGTAATGGTCAGGATTACTGATCCGTACCTGCTCACTAAGCCCTCTCACAAATTAATTAGCTCTGTTTGACAACACAGCGGGAAGTTACTTTATAAATCTTTCACAAAGTCGCCAAATGCACATCGTGTAAACCTCCCTCAGAGCTTAAAGCTCATCAGTACGTACTCCATTGTGACTGGGAAGAGGAGCTAGCGCCGGTCCTAGTTCCGATGCTACAAACAGTGCCGCATAAGAATTGCCTGTTCCAAAATACGCCTTCTCGGCAGTGCACATTTTGAGAAGTTGTGTTTTCTTCATTTTAATCATTCCGATAGAAAATTAAATTGATTTGAACGCAATTGCTCCGAGAATATGTCACCATTTTGCAAATGTACATGACGTCATCTTTTATGGTGTTGTTTTTGTTTTCAGAAGCCTACTTGGCCTAGTCATCGTGTATGGCGTCTTCAATGGCGTGTACATTTCCATGCAGACCCTGATAGTCATCGAGGTGGTTGGACTGAGGCATTACCACGTCGCTCTGGCTGTCTGCTATCTAGCGATGAGTTCAGGAACCACAGCCTTCTTTCCCGTTGCTGGTAAGCTTAGACGTAAATTAAAGTTCCTTCCAAGCTATTCGACCCATAGAGCCGGAACTTATCCCGGTTTCTAAAACGCAATGCGGAACAGACGATAGTAATCACCTTCTGGCCAGGACGCTAGTCTGTCGTAGGCATTAATTCCCGAGCTGGTGCTTGTACCCATTTTGTACCGAGATCGGATATGGAAAATGCGTGTTAAGTGTCTTTCCAAGGAACACAGCGTTGAGAATAGCTTTGCTAGGATTCGAACCCGGGATCTCATGATCCCAAATTCAGCAGCCTATCCACTCCGTCACCGACAGCACAAGCATAACAATAGCAGTGTTCGCTGTTCATCACCAACTTGGGTAGCATTCAATCAACAAGGTCGAACAAGGCGATTGTTAGTGTTTTACTTTCCCCTTGGCTGAACTTCGAAATGTCCAAGGCTTCTTGTCCCACGTCAGGAATGGCCACTTACTAAAATATCAACATAAGAAGCTTTTCTTCGTGTTATCTGAGCCGATCCAAGGCTTCTCTGAGGCACCAGATTAATAAGCACCATTTCGCACCCTAAGATATAGTGACGCGAATCCCCCCCCTTTCGTGTCATTACTTAAAGGGTGGCCGAGGGTTTATGCCAAGCTCAGCCATTTCAACTAAAACAAAGCAGACAGACTTTGACGTTATGTTTGCACATGGCTCTCTGCATGGAGTGAAAACCGACGAATGGTTTGGAAGATATTAAGACCAAGAGGAATTTTTCAAAATGTCATCTTTCAAATAACTATGCTCGAATTAGTTTAAGATATTACACCCACCATGGTGTTACATTTATTACGTGTCCTGTCAGGAGAACCAAAGAGGACTGACACCCTGTGAGAAGAATCTAACAATGTCACTTTTGGTCTGCCACTTTCTCAAGATTTGTCAAACGGACGCATAGAAAGAACCACCTCGTCTGCTTTCCACAGTTAAAATGACTTGGTAGTCCAGAGGCAGGATGTCAGCCTCTCAACCAAAAGGTAGTGGATTCGAGCCCCGCCAACGTTTGACAATTTTTCTCCAGTATTTTCGAGTAAACTCTACGCCCCTCCCCCCTGGTCCAGGTAGATGTAGCAATACCTAGTCCCATCGGAGACAGACTAAAAAATGAGGTCCCGTGTGCATGTCACATCACTCTGTACACGTTAACGATCACTTGGCTGTTTACTGGGCAATCCGGGCAAAAATTACAAAACAATCCAACCAAAAACCTCGAGATCACCATAGTTGTGGATGCAGCGCGGGTAAATCAAATCAAATCAAATCAAATCAAATCAAATCAAATCAAATCAAATTTTCCACAGTTAGCACACACGATAAGTCAACGGAAACGCGAAAATACGGCTATGTGGCCCTGACCTGATCAGTCACAAAGTGGACAGGGAATCATTTGTGGTCAGTGTCCAGTTACATCAACGGCTGCAAGTGCAACCGTAAGTTCACCCAGTGACGTCATGTCTGCCCACAGTTTGCACACTATTACAACACTCGTTTTAGAGCAGTGTGCAAATAGAACAGAGATAAAAATCATGTCATGGCCGACCATCTTGATGGGGACTTAAGTCCTGAGATAGCTACAGCGGGTAATGTTACGGTTTAACGGTGTGAAAGAAAGTGGGTTATATTTGTACTCGATGTCGGTATCGGCTTAGATCTACATTTAGAGATGAAATTTGAAGAAATATATCCACAATGAACCCCCTACCCCCCACACCATGGTAGGGCGGGTGGGGTGGGGTGGGGTGGGAAGGGCGTTTCGAGTAAGGGATTGTGTATGCATTTCCAAATTCTCACCTCTAAATAGTAGATCTAAGCCGATACCGACATCGAGCAAAAAGTTGACCCACTTTCTTTTACGCCGCTAAACCGCAAAATTACCCTACAGTGTTTAACAGATTACATCATGGTCTCGAGCAGTATGAATATTCGGTGAAACAAAAGCTGTTGTGTGCTGGGAATCTAAATTAGACGAATATGTAAAGTAGTTTTTGTCTTTAGAAGTTTAGAACAAAAAACAATAAAAAAAATAGTCTAAGGTGATTTTACTTGTCCGTTCATTGGTCTTCAAATTAGTGGTGACCTCTGATGCCATAAATGTAATTCTAAAATAATCAAGATATTGATAACCATATTATATAATTTGTTTGTCCTTTTGAAGCCTACCAACTATAAACTTCATTGAATCTCATAGGCTTGATTTTTCAAAGTCATTCTCCTGACAAAGCCTTCAAATATAATAGGATACAAAGTTCTATACTTGTCAATAGAACGTGAGCTTGTGCATCAATGTAACTCTTCTTCTTCTTCTTCTTCTTCTTCTTCTTCTTCTTCTTCTTCTTCTTCTTCTTCTTCTTCTTCTTCTTCTTCTTCTTCTTCTTCTTCTTCTTCTTCTTCTTCTTCTTCTTCTTCTTCTTCTTCTTCTTCTTCTTCTTCTTCTTCTTCTTCTTCTTCTTCTTCTTCTTCTTTCTTCTTCTTCTTCTTCTTCTTCTTCTTCTTCTTCTTCTTCTTCTTCTTCTTCTTCTTCTTCTTCTTCTTCAAATACCAAATTCTGCGAAGGCCGTCGATCTTGAAGATCAGCGTTGACATACTATTCAGAATGGCCTAGTTGTGATCTTCAGAAAGCTGAAGAGGTGAACGCTATACAATTAGATAAAGGAAGACAGTTGAGTACATAACCTTATCAGAACCCCTATCCGTCTAATTCATATACGGCTTTTGAGAGCCTTTTGACTTCTTCTTAGCGTTGTCTCCCTTTTTATGATATAAATTAAATGATAACAAAGTGTGTTATTGTACAAGACAAATATAAACTATTTATAGCCTTTAATATTAAAGCATAAAGGAGAAATGACAATACGCTTCAAAATACATGAAAACATTTTCCTCCCGGCCTGGGCGTATTTCCTTTTACTTCTTCCATCTGGTTCAGTTTTGACGAAGGCGTTCAAGTATTGCTTTTTACGAAGTTTTGACGAAGGCGTTCAAGCATTGCTTTTTACGAAGTTTTGACGAAGGCGTTCAAGCATTGCTTTTTACGAAGTTTTGACGAAGGCGTTCAAGTATTGCTTTTACGAAGTTTTGACGAAGGCGTTCAAGTATTGCTTTCTACAAAGTTTTGACGAAGGCGTTCAAGTATTGCTTTTTACGAAGTTTTGACGAAGGCGTTCAAGCATTGCTTTCTACGAAGTTTTGACGAAGGCGTTCAAACATTGCTTTTTACGAAGTTTTGATGAAGGCGTTCAAGTATTGCTTTTTACGAAGTTTTGATGAAGGCGTTCAAGCATTGCTTTCTACGAAGTTTTGATGAAGGCGTTCAAGCATTGCTTTTTACGAAGTTTTGACGAAGGCGTTCAAGCAATGCTTTTTTACGACATCAATGATTATGTTGATCGGGACTATAACTCCAATATGACCAAAGTACGTGAGAACTTCTATTTAATGTTATAAACTTTAACAACTTCCTCGGTATCATCGAGAACATCACCAACATCCTTTTCTAATATCATCATTTATTCATCATCATCATCATCATCATCATCATCATCATCATCATCCATCATCATCATCATCATCATCATCATCGTTAGAACCACCTTCTATACCGCCACCACTACAATTATCATCATCATCACCGTCATCACCATCATCATCACAAGCGTCATCGCAAAACCACCTTCCATACCCCCACCACGACAATCATCATCATCATCATCATCATCATCATTTATCCTCATCGTCAAAACCATCTTCCATACCCCTATCACCACAACCACCAACACCATCATCAGCACCAATATCGTCATACTCATCTTCTATATCCCTGCCACCACCACCACCACTAAATCATCAGCATCAACATCGTCATAGCCATCTTCTATACCCCTACCACCACCACCACCACTAAATCATCAGCATCAACACCGTCAGAGCCACATTCTATACCCCTACCACCACCACCACTAAATCATCAGCATCAACATCGTCATAATCACCTTCCATACACCACCACCACCACTACCACCACTAAATCATCAGCATCAACACTAAATCATCAGCCACATTCTAATCACCCCTACCCCCACCACCACCACTAAATCATCAGCATCAACATCGTCAGAGCCACCTTCTTTACCCCTACCCCCACCACCACCACTAAATCATCAGCATCAACACCGTCATAAGCCACATTCTATACCCCTACCACCACCACCACCACCACTAAATCATCAGCATCAACATCGTCATAATCACCTTCCATACCCCTACCACCACCACCACCACTAAATCATCAGTATCAACATCGTCATAATCACATTCCATACCCCTACCACCACCACACTACACCACTAAATCATCAGTATCAACATCGTCATAATCACCTTCCATACCCCTACCACCACCACCACCACTAAATCATCAGCATCAACACCGTCAGAGCCACATTCTATACCCCTACCACCACCACCACCACTAAATCATCAGCATCAACACCGTCAGAGCCACATTCTATACCCCTACCACCACCACCACCACTAAATCATCAGCATCAACACCGTCAGAGCCACATTCTATACCCCTACCACCACCACCACCACTAAATCATCAGCATCAACATCGTCATAATCACCTTCCATACCTCTACCACCACCACCACCACTAAATCATCAGTATCAACATCGTCATAATCACCTTCCATACCTCTACCACCACCACCACCACTAAATCATCAGTATCAACATCGTCATAATCACCTTCCATACCCCTACCACCACTACCACCACTAAATCATCAGCATCAACATCGTCAGAGCCACCTTCTTTACCCCTACCACCACTACCACCACTAAATCATCAGCATCAACACCGTCAGAGCCACATTCTATACCCCTACCACCACCACCACCACCACTAAATCATCAGCATCAACATCGTCATAATCACCTTCCATACCTC
>JAXRKP010000407.1:105000-115000 GCA_037039925.1 Doris montereyensis
TGTTTGTATAATATAGTGTATATTCATTTGTCTGTTCACAAGATTGATTGTAATACCATTTCTGACTTCCTTTTCCAGAAAGACATGCTCTGTTTCTCTAAATTCAAGCTTCATTAAAGGAACCGGCTTTGAATGATATGTTTCAAAACGCTTTAAAACATCTGCTAGCCCGCACTATTGCCATAAAGAAAATTAGAGACCCTAAGTGCAAGTCTTACAGTAATGTCAAACTCTTTCATTCAAAATGGTTTACCGATCATTTCTTTCAGACGATTTTATAATCTGATACTGAAGTTCATCTGATCAATGCAGAGTTAAAATAGTATTACTGTTAACGATGTTGTTGTTGTGTTATAGGAATGTTAATGAAGCATATCTAAGTGACTAGCGTACAGACATAGACAAATAAATAAACAGACTATTAAACAAATACCTGAATTAATGAATGGTTGGATTAATTATTAATAAATGATTGAATAAATGAGTGAATGAGTGATGAATGAATGAATGAGTGAGTGAGTGAGTGAGTGAGTGAGTGAGTGAGCGAGTGAGTGAGTGAGTGAGTGAGTGAATGAATTAATGAATGAATTAATTAATGAATAGATAAATAATAAATAGATAAAGAAGTACCTTCAGCAATGTGTCTGTCAGCTTTATCCATGTGGTCAAAAGTAATGGTAGACTTCATACTGACCACATTATATTATACAGTATAATATTTCACGTGTAAATATATGTAATGATTATACACATACTTAAGGTGATATACTGAAGTTAATAGTTGAAATTTTCCTGTAAGTGTTATTCAATAAATGTTATTTAACAATGTCAAAACTAAATGATCCATTCTCGGTGATTAAACTGAATAACAGATATGTGTATGTCTCATTATGTTATTATATATATATCACGCATGCCTGTAAATAATATTGATTATGATTTCTTTTTATTATAAAGCTGGGTCTCTTGAACTTTGACTGCGGTTATCTCAGAAACCATTGTATCGGTTACGGTGATAGCAAGTACGATTATTATATTAAATTAATACTCGATACTGAAAGTATGCGGGCTTTCTATATTATGCAATGACCGGAAATCAAGAAATTAGGTCTAGTAACAATATAAAGTGTCATGGATCGCAGGCAAAACAATGTTTTTTTCCAATAAATTAGAATACTGATTTCACCCAAGACTTTATTCGCTAAGAACCTAAAGCAGGCTATTTGAAATATACATACAAAGTATGAAGGTTGTGGGTACAGTGGTTCCTGTGTTATGAGCGGCCAAAGTTGGAGACGCTCAGCTCTCTCTCTCTCTCTCTCTCTCTCTCTCTCTCTCTCTCTCTCTCTCTCTCTCTCTATATATATATCTCTCTCTCTCTCTCTCTCTATATATCTATATCTCTATATATCTCTATATATATATATATATATATATATATATATATATATATATATATATATATATATATATATATATATATATATATATACACGTGTTGCCGGTGACCTAGTGGTTAGGTTGATGGGTTTGCGATCGTGGGACCCTGGGTTCAAAACCTGGCAATGCTAGTTCTAACGTTGTGGTGTGTTGGAAAAGACTGTCAACACGCACTTGCCCAATGGACGCAAACATAAAGTAGGGATAGGATTACCAGAACCATGTGTGTAGTAGAATCTGAGATGAATCAGCGTCCTTTCCAGGAGGCAATCTCCTATCTCACTTTACGCTACAGAAATTGAGATATGCTCGGGCTCTGTGAAGGCATTGAAGGAACCTAGCTTTTTTATTATTTATTTTTATCCACTACCTCTTCTTTGTAAACCAACGTAAAATACGTTTTCAAGGGACAATATCCTAATCGCACTACTCTCTACTTTGATGATGGTAGAGTTCACCCCTTGAATTCCTCGAGTGTTTTTTGTTTTGTTTTGTTTTTTGGTTTGTTTGGGTTTTTTTTTTTTTGGGGGGGGGGTTGATTTGTGGGGTTTCTTTTCGTTTGTTCTGGGTTTTTTCTGAGTGGTTTTTGTTTTGTTTTGGTTTTCTCATAACAGTCCTGTGCAACAGCAAAGGATCGTACAAAATAGACAGGCTTGAGTAATCTTGTCTAGAGTATCATAAAACGACATTGTATATTTATTGTTTTTCATTCCTACATATTACATGCATTATCATTTTATAACAAGGTAATTTCATTAATTTCATTTTACAAGGTAACATTTCGTTTTTCACCATTTTATAACAAGGTAACAATTTCATTACACTTCGTTTTTCACCATTTTATAACAAGTTAACAATTTCATTACACTTCGTTTTTCACCATTTTATAACAAGTTAACAAATTACATTTCATTTTTAACAAGGTAATAACTACTTCGTTTTTCACCATTTTATAAACATTATAAAAACAATGACTTAAAACAATTTCCAAAGGTGTGCCTGTGTGGTTATTGCTGTGGCAACATGCACTGTCACTTCAAATGTATGAATGCTAATACATTGTAGTTCTTTTCCCCCACTGTCACAATCCAGTGTGGAGACAGTAAATTAGGTTTGTCGGGTAGTGCGGTAAACACCTCTTGAATTTGTTCAACGTCCACGTAAGTAACATTGTAGCCGAGAAAAAAAACAAACTGTCTTCGGACGATTCTGTCTTAGTCATAGTGCGGCTAACTGGTCTTAATGTGAGTGACCATCCCACAGAGTTATCACGTGATTTTAAGAAACATTCAATTCTAAAATCATGAAGTAACTCAATTCATGACATTGAATAATATCAAAACTCTACAGGAACAAAGACGAAACAAATACAAGGAATAGACAGAAAAACTTCGGTCATCAAGAGGGTCGAAACCGCGACCTCTGCGTCGGCGCTCTTCGCCTTGCCATGAAAGGAAAGCGTGCAACCAAGCGAGCTAACTTCACTCCAATTTTCATGAAATATTGATTGTTAAAAGCGTTACATTATCATAATCTCTTATTGATGAAACAATGCTTGTTTCGTGCAATACGTATCAGTCCTTCATTTCACGAAATAATATGTCTTCCATGCATTACATGTCATTAATTTTATTCAGGATTTTGTTTTAATCTTTAAAAACAGGCTAATTGATTTGTTTGAAGTATTATTGTTGCGCAAATAACCACCACTTCACACCAAACTATCCAAATGCACCGATCGTTTACCACCACTTCACACCAAACTATCCAAATAACCACCACTTCACACCAAACTATCCAAATGCACCGATCGTTTACCACCACTTCACACCAAACTATCCAAATAACCACCACTTCACACCAAACTATCCAAATAACCACCACTTCACACCAAACTATCCAAATAACCACCACTTCACACCAAACATCAAATAACCACCACTTCACACCAAACTATCCAAATGCACCGATCGTTTACCACCACTTCACACCAAACTATCAAAATGCACATCCAAATGCACCGATCGTTTACCGCCACTTCACACCAAACTATCCAAATGCACATCCAAATGCACCGATCGTTTACCGCCACTTCACACCAAACTATCCAAATGCACCGATCGTTTACCGCCACTTCACACCAAACTATCCAAATGCACATCCAAATGCACCAATCGTTTACCGCCACTTCACACCAAACTATCCAAACGCACCGATCGTTTACCGCCACTTCACACCAAACTATCCAAATGCACATCCAAATGCACCGATCGTTTACCGCCACTTCACACCAAACTATCCCAAATGCAAACTATCCAAATGCACCAAATCGTTTACCGCCACTTCACACCAAACTATCCAAATGCACATCCAAATGCACCGATCGTTTACCGCCACTTCACACCAAACTATCCAAATGCACCAATCGTTTACCGCCACTTCACACCAAACTATCCAAATGCACCAATCGTTTACCGCCACTTCACACCAAACTATCCAAATGCACCAATCGTTTACCGCCACTTCACACCAAACTATCCAAATGCACATCCAAATGCACCGATCGTTTACCGACCACTTCGACACCAAACTATCCAAAAGACCAAACCAATCGTTTTACCTTTGCCAGACAACAAACGACCAAACTATCCAAATTTTGCACATCCAAATGCACCAATATTTTACCGCCACTTCACACCAAACTATCCAAACGCACCGATCGTTTACCGCCACTTCACACCAAACTATCCAAATGCGAAAACATCCAAATGCACCGATCGTTTACCGCCACTTCACACCAAACTATCCAAATGCACATCAGAAGGGAAAATGCACCGATCGTTTACCGCCACTTCACACCAAACTATCCAAATGCACATCCAAATGCACCGATCGTTTACCGCCACTTCACACCAAACTATCCAAATGCACATCCAAATGCACCGATCGTTTACCGCCACTTCACACCAAACTATCCAAATGCACCAATCGTTTACCGCCACTTCACACCAAACTATCCAAATGCACCAATCATTTACCGCCACTTCACACCAAACTATCCAAATGCACCTGTCGTTTACCGCCACTTCACACCAAACTATCCAAATGCACCAATCGTTTACCACCACTTCACACCAAACTATCCAAATGCACCGATCATTCGTATGTATCAGCCCAAGACTGCCAACCGCAACTAGAAATTAAGACAAAAGTGATAAACGACAATATGAGTGACAGCTCAACCAAGAAAGACCAAACAAGAACGTGACGTTTCGGGTATGACCCTTTGCCAGACAACAAACGACGAAGATCTACACACTCTGATTTGATGATTTTGTTTTATTCACTCCACTCTCTAAGGTGATTTCGGAGTTTTTGGTAGAGTTTTTTATTTTATTTTGCCGAACCGCCCTGTAAACCGCCAAGTAAGGATGTTTAACGTCTGCACAGTGTTGTGATCTCTGTCTCACGGGACCTCCTTTTATCGTCCGTCTTTGATAGGACTAAATGTCGATCCACCTACCAGGTCCAGGGGGAGGGGGACGGTGAGGTAAATTTTGCTCGAAAACAACCCAAGAAGACTATTTAACCGTCGGCGGGGCTTGAACCCACTACATTTTGGTTGAGAGGCCGAGTCCCCATCTACACACTAATACAGGTATCACACAGTATGCTGTCAGAAGGGAAAATAGCAAGAGGGAGAAAAGAGGGGGCAAGTAGAGAGAAAAGAATGAGATAAGTGCCCCTTTTTTCGTTCTCCTTTCTGTTTTTCCGTGACCCAGCGTGTTTCATGTATACTTACAGCTGTCTGTCTAACTATAACAGTAACTGTAACACGATAGTCTTTGGACCGATGTTCATGGTAATCAATACATTATGTAACATTGTATGTTCTGCCTCACTACTTGATTACCTGTTGTTGCTGCTATCCCTTCCCTCCCTCCCTCTTTGAGGACAACGAACACATTCTGCTTTTCCCAGACCAGACACGTGATAGAACCCTGCACAGAGGTTTCTGACTGCACGTCTCTCTCTCTCTCTCTCTCTCTCTCTCTCTCTCTCTCTCTCTCTCTCTCTCTCTCTCTCTCTCTCTCTCTCTCTCTCTCTCTCTCTCTCTCTCTCTCTCTCTGTGTCTCTCTCTCTCTCTCTCTCTCTCTCTCTGTCTCTCTCTGTCTGTCTGTCTGTCTGTCTGTCTGTCTGTCTGTCTCTCTCTCTCTCTCCTCTCCTCTCTCTCCCTCCCTCTCCTCTCTCTCTCTCTCTCTCTCTGTCTGTCTCTCTCTCTCTCTCTCTCTCTCTCTCTCTCTCTCTCTCTCTCTCTCTCTCTCTCCCTGTCTCTCTGTCTCTGTCTCTGTCTCTGTCTCTGTCTCTGTCTCTGTCTCTCTCTCTCTCTCTCTCTCTCTCTCTGTCTCTCTGTCTGTCTCTCTCTCTCTCTCTCTCTCTCTCTCTCTCTCTCTCTCTCTCTCTCTCTCTCTCTCTCTCTCTCTCTCTCTCTCTCTCTCTCTCTCTCTCTCTCTCTCTCTCTCTCTCTCTCTCTGTCTCTGTCTTCTTCTGTCTGTCTGTCTGTCTCTGTCTCTCTCTGTCTCTGTCTCTGTCTCTCTCTCTCTCTCTCTCTCTCTGTCTCTGTCTCTGTCTCTCTCTCTGTCTCTGTCTCTCTCTCTCTCTCTCTCTCTCTCTCTCTCTCTCTCTCTCTCTGTCTCTCTCTCTCTCTCTCTCTCTCTCTCTGTCTCTCTCTCTCTCTCTCTCTCTCTCTCTCGTCTGTTCTCTGTCTCTGTCTCTGTCTCTGTCTGTCTGTCTGTCTGTCTGTCTCTCTCTCTCTCTCTCTCTCTGTCTCTCTCTCTCTCTCTCTCTCTCTCTCTCTCTCTCTCTCTCTCTCTCTCTCTCTCTCTCTCTCTCTCTCTCTCTCTCTGTCTTTAAATATATACAAACACACCGATGACGCACGGTCTTAATACCTTTTCTTGCAATGGCAGGTTGCAACCTTCAATACACGGTACAAAGTACAAAGAACACAAACCATAATAATTCACAACGGAACATGCACAGACAGGGCTGTGTGCAACACGTCTAAACGGTGTGAGGGTTGAAAGGTTTTCGACGGTCCACATGCTGTTCAAAGCACAGTACACGGTAAGCGCGCAGATGACCAACCATGAGCAAACACTACAATATCTATACAATTGATTAATGATAAAATTCTGAGTTGATTGTCTTAGTGCATCAAAGGCTCCGTTGCCCGGCCACAAAGAGAGACCATATTTTGCTGTAGGTTTTTAATAATCCCAATTTCGTTATTAGTTTTAGAAATTTCACTGCCAGAAGTGACGTCTGATTAATGAAATTTTATTGTTCCACCATTTTGAGTATAATTTTCATTAATTTTATCCGCCATTGTCAACAAGTTTTATAATGATAAAGTTAGAATAGTATCATTCAAGCCGACTCGCGTAAACTTGCTGACTCGATCAAATAATTGTACTTGACACGAAAATATCGTGAACCCGGACATGAGAGATAACAACCAACTTGTTCTTTAAGGTATTTAGTATTACCAAAAAGAATTCAACCAAAATCGACAATGGGGAACCCGTAATTTAAACAAAATAAAGGTTAAAAAAAGCTGTCACCTAAATGTCAGTGAATTGCATAAACAACATAAAATTTGTGTTTGTCTTGTCAAAACGCTTAATTTGATACCAAACACGGCAATTTTTAGCTGTGCTTCGAGGATCTTGACAATGACCATGACCTTTTGAAATTTTAAAATATTAATAAAATGATAACTATTTGGTCAATTTTAAAACTAAAAGTATTTTTCTGTTTCATTTGACTTTCTTTGATGCTATATAAACAAAAATATTTTGTTTACGAATTTGAAAAAGGACCTTTTTTTACCTTTGTTTTGTTTAAATTACATGTTCTCCATGGTCGATTTTTGTTGAATTTTCTTCGGTAATACTAAACACCCTAAAGAACAAGTTAACACAAAATCTGGTTGTTATCTCTCATGTCCGGTTTCAATGTCAATTTTTACTGACCTATTGGTATCACCCGAAGTGAACATGCTGTATCTCTTTCTCTGTCTGTGTATGTGTGTGTGTGTGTGTGTGTCTGTCTGTCTGTCTATCTCTGTCGCTGTCTCTGTCTCTCTATCTTTGTCTCTGTCTGTCTGTCTGTCTGTCTCTCTCTCTCTCTGTCTCTGTCTCTGTCTGTCTGTCTGTCTGTCTGTTTGCCTGTCTGTCTGTCTGTCTATCTGTCTGTCTCTCTCTTTCTCTTTCTCTCTCTCTCTCTCTCTCTCTCTCTCTCTCTCTCTCTCTCTCTCTCTCTCTCTCTCTCTCTCTCTCTCTCTCTCTCTCTCTCTCTCTCTTCTCTCTCTCTCTCTCTCTCTCTCTCTCTCTCTCTTCTCTCTCTCTCTCTCTCTCTCTCTCTCTCTCTCTCTCTCTCTCTCTCTCTCTCTCTCTCTCTCTCTCTCTCTCTCTCTCTCTCTCTCTCTCTCTCTCTCTCTCTCTCTCTCTCTCACACTCTCTCTCTCCCTCATAAAAAAATCCTTGGTGTAGTTTTTGCCCTGTCGTATACACAAATCGCTTTAAGTTCTCTCATTTATAATAGATAAATGATGTTAATTGTTTCACAAATATGAAATTTTGTTCATGGGCTTTATAACTTATAGTACTGTGTCAGTTTGAAATTATGACATGGTTTTATATAAATTTTCTCTTTGCATTTTTATTTTTCTGTATAATAACAAAACGGAAATGGTCCATTTCAGTTCCTTAAAAAATGGGCCGGAAAACGAGCAAACAACCAAACACACAAATATTAAAATTCTTCACACAAACCACCTCCCCACCCTCCACCCCCCTCCACCCCGCCAAATAGGCCATAACTTGTTTCCGAACGTAAAACATCTGCGCCCTTACCCTGAAAAACCTCACGCAAAAGCAACCAAAAGGTAACCGCTACAGGACGGAGACGGAAGAAGAAGAAGAAGAAGAAGAAGAAGAAGAAGAAGAAGAAGAAGAAGAAGAAGAAGAAGAAGAAGAAGAAGAAGAAGAAAAGTAATGCGCAGAAGGGACCGTTTGGCATACTGATATTGTGTGTTAGTGTTAGCCCGAACCTGCTCAGGTCACGTAGTCATCATAGAAAGAATTCGAGATGTGTGTGCGTGTGTGCGTGTGTGTGTGTGTTTTCGTGACGAGTGGTGGCCGTACGCAATCTCGTTGTGTTAAAGTATTACAACTACTTACGTGTGAATTAACGTGTTTTGCACGACTGGGGATTATATATCTATAACATTATAGGTCCAATCTGCCATGCTCCAAAGCAGAGATAACAACAGTTCACGTCATACACACATGTTATACAGCTGGAACCGCCTGTCTCCATCGATCACCCGACCCAGACACAGTATAATGGTTTGACCTAATTTCACGTGAGAAACTAGGTCATGAGTAAAAATTACATGGTTACTCGCGATTCTCATATCTTAGGTTTCTTTCTTTTTCCCCCTCTTTTTTCTTCTTGTGATTTTGTGTCAAAATCGTAACAACAACAAAATATATATATAGGCATCGTATTGAATATTAGGTAATGTCAAATTCCAATTTGTTTGGTCTGCCAAGCTGAACATCCGGACAACTGCTTTTTTCTTCTTTTTTCCAAACATCGTTTCGGACATTTTATATATCATTATATAGGACACCGTGACCGCATTGTATGTTTGGTGGGGGTTTTTTCTTGCTGTGGATCAACGTGTGCTTGTAGCGATTCTCGCGTTTTCATTTCATGTGTGCGATTCACGAGGCGATGAGGTGAGGGTGTTTGTCCTTTAGTGTCAGTTGTCATAATGTACGAAATTCAAATGATGATATTTATTTATGATTCATGGCTTGACATGTGGGAGTGAGTGGTGTTGATGGGCATTTGGAGCATGTTTTAATGTATTATTAATGTTGAGGAGAGCTTGAAACATATTTTAGTATTTTATTAACGTTGATGAGCGCTTGAAGCATGTTTTACTGTATTATTAACGTTGATGAGCGCTTGAACTATGCTTTAGTGTATTATTAACGTTGATGAGCGCTTGAAGCATGCTTTAGTGTATTATTAACGTTGATGAGCGCTTGAAGCATGCTTTAGTGTATTATTAACGTTGATGAGCGCTTGAAGCATGTTTAGTATATTATTAACGTTGATGAGCGCTTGGAGCATGCTTTAGTGTATTATTAACGTTGATGAGCGCTTGGAGTATGTTTTAGTGTATTATTAACGTTAATGAACGCTTGGAGTATGTTTTAGTGTATTATTAACGTCGATGAGCGCTTGAATAATGTTTTAGTGTCTTATTAACGTTTATGAGCGCTTGAATCATGTTTTAGTGTGTTATTAACGGTTATGAGCGCCTGAATCATGTATTAGTGTATTATTAACGTTTATGAGCGCTTGAATCATGTTTTAGTGTGTTATTAACATTTATGAGCGCTTGAATCATGTTTTAGTGTGTTATTAACGTTTATGAGCGCTTGAATCATGTTTTAGTGTGTTATTAACGTTTATGAGCGCT
>JAXRKP010000407.1:120000-135000 GCA_037039925.1 Doris montereyensis
CAGTAGTAACTAATAGCCAGCTCTTGTGTGCAGGATGGTAAACCGCCTAGAACTTGCCTTTGGCGAGATATAACATCCTCAACATTATTATTATTATTATTATTATTATTATTATTATTATTATTATTATTATTATTATTATTATTATTATTATATTTTATTATTATTATTATTATTATTATTATTATTATTATTATTATTATTATTATTATTATTATTATATCATTTTAATTATTATTATTATTATATCATTTTAATTATTATAATTATTATTATTATTATTATTATTATTATTATTATTATTATTATTATTATTATTATTATTATTATTATTATTATTATTATTATTATTATTATTATTATTATCATTATTAGTATTATTATCATTATTATTATTATTATTATCATGGACATGTCTGTATTGAATTCAAAGCTGTGACGCCATGAAGAAAAAGACTTTGGACCATAATATATATACAATAATTTGACTTCCTCTTTGTGTTGTTTCGGTGTAGCTATTAATGGTGCCTGACACTCAAGAGGTCAAGCAATTCGGACGACTGACTGGTGAGAGAGCGGTCGGTGCCCAGAAGGTGTGTAGCAGCGTGGCCGCGCGGCATATTATCGATCCTGGCCGAGTTCAGAGTGTGTAAGATTCGAATCGATGCGATAAGCATCTTCCAGTCTTGAACGACATGGAGTCATACGCTGAATGCCAGGGTAACAAGGAGGGAAACCAAGGTGCTGAAGACGACGATGTTGAGAAGAAGGAAAATGAAGATACTTTTACTTGCATTGACTTACAAACACATCCCATGATTGCTAATGGGGAAAACTAGAGGAAGAACAGGAAACAGTAGAGAGAAATGATGACATCGAAAAGGTGTGTTTGGACAGGATGCCTTACATCGACGGGGGATACGCTTGGATAATCGTGCTAGGTAAGGCTCACATATCATCATTAAAGATGTTGTTTGGTTGGCCGTTCAAACTAAACAAAATGTTTTCCATCTGATTTTGCTTTTATTGTTGTAAGCTTAATACTTTTGAGTTTTTTTCACATCTCCCCCTTCTCCTCTCGTCCTCCTCCTCCTCCTCTCCTCCTTCGTTCTTCCCCTTTTCCTCATCTTCCTTCTATTCCTTCTTCTTCTTCCTCTTCTTCTTCTTCTTCTTCCTTCTCTTCTTCTTCTTCTTCTTCTTCTTCTTTTTCTTCTTCTTTTCTTCTTCTTCTTCTTCTTCTTATTCTTCTTCTTCTTCTTCTTCTTTTCTTCTTCTTCTTTCTTCTTCTTCTTCTTCTTCTTCTTCTTCTTCTTCTTCTTCTTCTTCTTCTTCTTCTTCTTCTTCTTCTTCTTCTTCTTCTTCTTCTTCTTCTTCTTCTTCTTCTTCTTCTTCTTCTTCTTCTTCTTCTTCTTCTTCTTCTTCTTCTTCTTTCTTCTTCTTCTTCTTCTTCTTTCTTCTTCTTCTTCTTCTTCTTCTTCTTCTTCTTCTTCTTCTTCTTCTTCTTCTTCTTCTTCTTTTCTTCTTCTTCTTCTTCTTCTTCTTCTTTTCTTCTTCTTCTTCTTCTTCTTCTTCTTCTTCTTCTTCTTCTTCTTCTTCTTCTTCTTCTTTTCTTCTTCATTCTTCTTTTTCTTCTTCATTTTCTTTTTCTTCTTCTATTTCTTCGTTCGGTGTTGTCGTCGTCATTGTTGTTGATGTTGTTGTTATTATTATCTGCCTAGCAGTGTTGAAAAATGTGTCCTTCAGTCCAATAATATGTCTAGGTATATTGGATAATTATATGTTGGAGAGTTTCATGATATTAAAATCTTCTAGGTATCAGGTTGTTGGGCAATAGAATGCCTTTCATGGCTTTGAGTATTTTTTTAAAAAGGAGACTAAAATAAAACATACTATTTAAAACAAACACCCCAAAAACATCCAAAAGAAAACATATAGAAACATGTCAAGCATTTTAACTATTCAAATTCTATTACATTTTAAGATTCATTTTCATACGACGTTTTCCATTAACTATAGACATTACAGTTATCTCCAGTGACAATCATTGAGATGTAACTGTTTTCCTGTTCCTTAGCTATTTATTGGACACCACCATTAATGGACTGATTGACAACATAATATTTAAAAATCCACTACATGTATCAGTAGATCTATTTATAAATATTGACAGGTTGTTTATCTCAACAAGCATGTAAGCAAATATAATAATTTCATGTTATGATCATTGATCATTGTTTTGGTCAAATTTCGTTCATGGACACATGTCCAGATAAAGACGCTGTTTTGGGTTCCACACTAACGACTGGTTTGTCAAGGTTGAATGTCCATAACTTTGCAATGCAGTCATTGAACATGCTAAAGATTTCCCCATTACTGTTACGTATAACGGCGTGTTACATAAATCCCCAATAATATTATTCACCCAAATCTCTGTTACACGTCATGAAATAGCGTTATAACATGTACTTTACACCGTGCAGATAATCTGGTAGATCAGAGATCGCGCTGTGACAGGAATTACGTACTGGCATATCGTACGACTCCTTAACCCTAGCGATTCGTATAGTTGTTTAAGGTGTGTAGTCTCTTTTAATGAGGTCAATGCTTCCAGGTCAATGCGAAAACAAAACAAAACTCAAAAGAATTTCTATCGGAGACTACAGATTTTTCTCACGTAACCTTGCTGTGGGAATAACCGATGGCCAGATTTATAACAGCTATGTGACGAGCTACAACAAGGTCACACTCAAGATTATCTGGAAGGATAAAAATATCATTCTGAAGACTGAACTGAAGTTATTGCGTGTATTGATCATGAAAATATTCTTGTAAGCACGTGGGTCCTGAACATTAACATACGATTTGCAAAGAAGGATCGAAGCGGTGGAGATGAGAAGCTACAGAATCCTACAACTAGGCATCACATATCTAGACTTCGTCACCAAGGAAGAAGTAACCAGCCACATACCACTACGAAAACCTCCTCACTACCATCAAGAAGAGGAATTTGAAACCGGCGAGGGTGAGCTCGGCATCTTTATCGTGGTAAAAGCCATCAAGAAGAGGAATTTGAAACCGGCGGGTCGGCATCTTTATCGTGGTAAAAGCCATCAAGAAGAGGAATTTGAAACCGGCGGGGGAGGAGGGGTGGAGCTCGGCATCTTTATCGTGGTAAAAGCCATCAAGAAGAGGAATTTGAAACCGGCGGGGTGGAGCTCGGCATCTTTATCGTGGTAAAAGCCATCAAGAAGAGGAATTTGAAACCGGCGGGGGAGGAGGGGTGGAGCTCGGCATCTTTATCGTGGTAAAAGCCATCAAGAAGAGGAATTTGAAACCGGCGGGGGTGGAGCTCGGCATCTTTATCGTGGTAAAAGCCATCAAGAAGAGGAATTTGAAACCGGCGGGGGAGGAGGGGTGGAGCTCGTCATCTTTATCGTGGTAAAAGCCATCAAGAAGAGGAATTTGAAACCGGCGGGGGGGGAGCTCGGCATCTTTATCGTGGTAAAAGCCATCAAAAAGAGGAATTTGAAACCGGCGGGGGTGGAGCTCGGCATCTTTATCGTGGTAAAAGCCATCAAGAAGAGGAATTTGAAACCGGCGGGGGTGGAGCTCGGCATCTTTATCGTGGTAAAAGCCATCAAAAAGAGGAATTTGAAACCGGCGGGGGGTGGAGCTCGGCATCTTTATCGTGGTAAAAGCCATCAAGAAGAGGAATTTGAAACCGGCGGGGGTGGAGCTCGGCATCTTTATCGTGGTAAAAGCCATCAAGAAGAGGAATTTGAAACCGGCGGGGGTGGAGCTCGGCATCTTTATCGTGGTAAAAGCCATCAAGAAGAGGAATTTGAAACCGGCGGGGAGGGGGGGTGGAGCTCGGCATCTTTATCGCGGTAACAACCATCAAGAAGAGGAATTTGAAACCGGCGGGGACGGGGGTGGAGCTCGGCATCTTTATTGTGGTAACAACCATCAAGAAGAGGAATTTGAAATCGGCGGGGGTTTAAACTCGTCATCTTTATCGTGGTAAAAACCATCAAGAAGAGGAATTTGAAATCGGCTGGGGTTGAACTCGTCATCTTTATCGTGATAAAAACCCATCAAGAAGAGGAATTTGAAATCTGCAGGGGTGGAGCTCGTCATCTTCATCGTGGTAAAAAACAGCTACATTGTTATCTGTTATCTCCAATTGGACCATATCACATTCAAGCTTAAGAGGCAAGTTCCATGATATTTATGGGCTATCGTTGTCTACTCGATTACTTTTCGTTAGTATCGATGGTCCATGGTACGCGCCGCAGTGTACATAAAAAAATGTTTTCTCCTTTTGAAACTGACATGATATGGATCAAAATGACGGTTGTAAAAATTATTCTTATCTTTTCTATTGCACAATGTCCATTCGTATCCATCTTTCATTTCTTTTTTTTTTCTAATTGAACAGCATGTTTTGGCACCCACTTCCTGCTAACCGGATACGCCAGATCTGCCGGCGTTATCTTCGTGGAGATCCAGAACCAGTTCAACTCGAGTTCATCTGTGACATCACTGATTATCGGTATTCAGGAAGCCGTATGCAGCGTAAGCGGTGAGTAAAAAGATCGTAGTATCAGAGTAAATACTAGTGTAGGTGATAGTGAAGGAAATGACATTAAATTATATTACAGCCCCATTGGAACCAAAACTAGAGACAAATACAAGTAATAGACAGAAAAAAACTTGTCCACCATGATGATCGAATCCGCGACCTCTGCGTCGGCACCCATCGCCTTGCCATGAAAAGAAAGCTTGCTACCGACCGAGCTAACTATACTCCTTAAGGTTTGTAGTAAAGGTGATAGCATTGATGCCTGAAACATCAAATAAGGACACATTGCCATTATATATTATTATACGAATGTATAGTGTGAGTTAGAACAGTCACAGACGAACGATCCTGTTATGACGTCAACAAAAACAAGCCGCAATCATTTCTGCTGTGTATAAAAACTAGGACGGATTTGTAAAGAGTACCGTATTTTTTATTAATGTCTTTAGTCGCAAGACATCCTTCTGTTGGAGACAACTTCTGGTGGCCTACGAAACGTTTTCTATTTCTTTAATCAGTTTGACTTCTGCTATGCCCAATAGTGTGTCCTTAATAAAGACCTCCATCTAACTCCTATTGTGCACTCAGCCGCGATACAAAGGAACGGGGGTTAAAGCCTACAGCAGATCATTGTCCTAGCCAGGAAACTATGCGACGTTTTCTATGTTTACCTGTGGCGTCGGTGGCCAAGTGGTTAGGCTGCTGGAGTTGAGATCATAAGGTTACGGGTTCGAATCATAGCAAAGTTAGGTCCGACGTTATGTTTCACGCTATAGAAACCGATAGGTTCTGGCTCTATGAGCCATAATGGTCTTGAAGGAAGTTTAATTTACTGCCTCGTCCCCTTTATCCTTACGAAACCAAGTCCTCGAAATAACTTTTTTTCTCTTAAACTTCTCGATCCGATGTCTGCAGAGACCGCGAATTTAGAAAAGTTTTATTTTAAAATCATAATGATATCTAACTATTGCATTGTAATAAAAGTCATTAGTAGTCACCATTGTTGTTGCTGCTTCCTCCCCAGCTTTCATCTTCCTTGGCTTCGTATTGAAGAGAACCAATGCCCGGATCATCTGCCTGATTGGCTCGGTTTGCCTGGTTCTTGGCGTGGCAGGCAATTACTTTGCTCACACTGTGGAGTTCATGATAGTCACGCAAGGCATGTGTATCGGTAAGTCATTCCTCTATAGTTATCTAATTACAAATACGTTCAAAATCTTATTCGGTTTCTTTTCAAGCCCTTACAGTTATTTAATGAAGGAAATGTCATTCTATAGTATTAATATCACCCACCGAGCTAACTCAATACAAGGAGCGTATTTAGTTCGGTTGGTAGCACGCTTTCTTTTCTTTGCGAGGCGATGGATGTCGACACAGAGGTCACGGTTTCGATCTCCGTGGTGGCCAGGATTTCTTTCATCTATTCCTTGTATTTGTCTGTCTTTTTTCATATGGGCCTTTAATAGCATTCAGTGTCATTTCCTTCACTTTCAACATGTCCCTTGCCTCACTGTTTGTCTTTAGAGTTATTAGTAGCACGCCATGCCCTTAGCTATGTTATAGTTTCTTTAGTGTTCCTTCAGAATTGGAACATACATTTTGGCTTATTTTTACAATTATTGTGAGAAAGTAGGTCGTTTTTTTATGTATTTAGATTGACCTAAATTGTCAAGCCTGTCTTTGGCAATGATGGAGTTGAGATGCAGCTTACGTTTGAACAACGTGGAAAAGGTCTATACATGCGCAGTTGGATTGTCTACATCCTTTTCACCATTGAACTACTTTTTTTCTCATTGAAAACTTAACTTAGTACTCCTGCCTTCTCAAACGCGACCCGACCCAACGCTACACGTGTATCGCATAAGACGATGAACTCTCTAACCAAATGTCCTATCGCATACTAATAACCACGCATGAGAGGAGGAACTCTCTAACCCAATGTCCTATCGCATACTAATAACCTCGCATGAGAGGAGGAACTCCTATCGCATCAACAAACTAATAACTATCGTCTCAAGCCCTGTTATCCAGCCCCGCCGTCTCCTCAGCGATGAAGCTGTCTCAGGATAAATGATTTAACGACAACTGGTTTTAATGGTTGTTACTACTTAAATCACCTAGTCAATCGGTGTTGGAAATCTGATATACTTTGTTTTTTTGTTTGCACATTGTCTTAAAATGATTCTTGTTAAATTTAATCGATTTTCCTGCAGGACGTTTTCTCTAAAAAAGCATCGAGGGTCTATTTGAAAACCATGCTCCTTCACCTCATTAGTTTGATATATCACCTTTTTTCCCAACAATAAAAGTAAAGGCGGCTTGTAGAAAATGACAAACTACCACATTATGCCTTATGCTTAGAAAAGGCTACTTGTAGAGAAATGACAAACTACCACATTATGCCTTATGCTTAGAAAAGTAAAGGCTACTTTTGTAGAGAAATGACAAACTACCACATTATGCCTTATGCTTAGAAAAGTAAAAAGGCTACTTGTAGAGAAATGACAAACTACCACATTATGCCTTATGCTTAGAAAAGTAAAGGCTACTTGTAGAGAAATGACAAACTACCACATTATGCCTTATGCTTAGAAAAAAAAGGCGGCTTGTAAAGAAATGCATTATGCCTTATGCTTAGAAAAAGGCGGCTTGTAAAGAAATGACAAACTACCACATTATGCCTTATGCTTAGAAAAGTAAAGGCGGCTTGTAAAGAAATGACAAACTACCACATTATGCCTTATGCTTAGAAAAGTAAAGGCGGCTTGTAAAGAAATGACAAACTACCACATTATGCCTTATGCTTAGAAAAGTAAAGGCTACTTGTAGAGAAATAACAAACATTATGCCTTATGCGTAAAGGCTATTAGAGAAATAACAACAAACTACCACATTATGCCTTATGCTTAGAAAAATAAAAAAGCGGCTTAGAAAGAAATGACAAACTACCACATTATGTCTTATGCTTAGAAAATAAGGACTCTTCTCCTACTTACCCTACACTCAACTCTAAGTATGGAAGTTAATTTTCTTATTCTTATAAATGTATGAATAATTTTATATTTGCAAGATCCACTTTCTGGGTCACCGTTTTGCCTGCTATCGTCAGAAATATGGGATGACACCATTCAAGCCAGGATGGGGCAAAAGGGGAAGGATTTACGCTATCAAGAACATTTGATGTTGTCTATCTTGCCCACCATCAATTGGATGAAATATGCTCTCATAGCTTGTATCTCAAATACAACCATTCTATCCTTAGACTAAATAATCAGTACTCTAAATACAACAATACGATTATATCGCGATGGCAAACGATAAGGCTGACCTTATGATAAGACTCAACGCATCAGATATTGAAAAGTTGCATAAGTTTGGGGTATAATTATATAGTATATTAATTTTGCAGACTAGATCAAACGAGTAATCAACAATGTTGAGTTTCCACGAAAATTAAATCTTACATTGAACGTTGTGCCTCCTCCTTATTCACCAGGTATGGTTGTTGGAACAGCCTACGGTGCCAGTCTGATAGTGATCAGTGACTACTTCGTGACCAGACGAGTTCTGGCCACGTCCCTCGTCATGACCGGTGCCAGTGCCGGGGCTCAGCCCTCCCACTGCTCACTAGATTCTCTTGGACACCTACGGCTATCATGGGGGCTTCCTCCTTTCAGGGGGTATCGTTTCTCATTGTTTTCTCTTCTCCTTGCTGATGATTTCCGTCAAGAATTGGCGCCTCATATATAGACAGACATCGATGATTTTTCAAGACTCAAAAGATATTGAAAGTTCGGACGAATGTTTAAATCCGGCTGTAGATGTAAATAACAAGACGGTTTTCCACGAAACAAACTCAAAAAACCCGTAAAAGTCAATTCTGAGGACGACAGTGTTTGCGTTTCGAATGAGATTGACAGGAGTAACCAGGAGGGCCATGCCCTCGTTCCAACATGTTTACCAAAGAAATACGAACTTGAAAGTATAAAAGCAAAACCAAGGTGGTTCTCTTTCGCGTTCAACAAACAGTATTCACAGACATTTGCCTGTCGTTTCTGAGTGCACAAAGAAATCAGAAAAACTAACTAAGCATACGACCGATGTGTCTTGTTCTAGAGACAACATATCTCTAAGTCCCAGTCAGGAAATATCACCCAGACCTGGTCATGACCCCAGGAAACAAAGTTCATGTTCCACGTCACACAGAGACCCGCATAACGGTTCCTGTTACAATTGACCAAGTCTCAAGGCCACGTCAATGTCTGATATTACTATTAACCAAATCTCACCTAAACTCATAAACCAAAACTCTCTCAGTTCTCGGATATTTTCAATTCCGCTTCAACACTTCAAGGTATCGCTGACCTCAGCACTATAACCAACCATCCTAAGAAGTAACCTCAAATCAACCGCCATATCTCAGAAACAAAGAACTGTGTCTAGACCGTGTTGGAAACTCGGCCAAAGGGTCTACGCAAGTCCCTCACCGCTCTGCCTCATTTTGGTCACTGTCCATATTCTTCATCCTTAGCTGGACTGAACCCATCATTACCTTCATTTCACATCGCCCCGTTAGCCAAAGAACGAGGACTGACGGACGACGATGGCGCTTTCTTCATGTCTTTAGGCAAATATTTTGGACCTTTTGGCAAGATTAATTCAGGTATCATTGTCAACACAGGATACGTGAAAGCTTCCAGCGTCTGTGTGTTGCCGATGTTGGCTGTAGGAATTGTGGGATGCTTCATTTTTTATATGCATTCCTATGAGTGAGTTGACATTTCTATTTTGATTGATTTAATTTTACCCACATCCACAATAACTAAAGGTGGTCTTAGGAGTTGCAAAATGCACATACTGCTGTCTCACAAATTCATTTTGAGCTAAGAACGATTGCTTATAATGTATGTTTATTTTTGGTGGAGGATTAATAAACCTTTGATTTTTGCATTGTTTTGCTGACAACAATATATATTACGGAGAGAGAGAGAGAGAGAGAGAGAGAGAGAGAGAGAGAGAGAGAGAGAGAGAGAGAGAGAGAGAGAGAGAGAGAAACAGACAAACAAGACCAAAGAGAGAGAGAGCAGAGACAGACAAGGGAGAGAGAGAGAGAGAGAGAGATAACTTTGATTAAATTTGAGAGAGAGAGAGAGAAACAGACAAACAGACAAACAGACAAACAGACAGACAAGAATTTGTCTGTAGTAGTAAGCATAACGTTAAATTTGTGAAACATGTGGCTTTTGCATACTTTGTTTGTCTTGTCTGGTACATCTGTCTGACTGTCTGCCTGTCTGTCTGTCTATCGGTCTGTCTCTTTGTCTGTCTGTATGTATGTACCTATTCCTGTCTCTGTCTGTCTGTCTGTCTACTCTTTCTGTCTTTCTTTCTCTCATTTTCACTCACTTCTCTCTCTCTCTCTCTCTCTCTCTCTCTCTCTCTCTCTCTCTCTCTCTCTCTCTCTCTCTCTCTCTCTCTCTTCTCTTCTCTCTCTCTCTCTCTCTCTCTCTCTCTCTCTCTCTCTCTCTCTCTCTCTATATATATATATATATATATATATATATATATATATATATATATATATATATATATATATATATATATATATACTCACGACGACACTGGTGGAAACTCATGGCTGGCCTAGGCGGGGAGGGGGAGGGGTCCTTCTCACAATGTTGTGCTCTTAGGAAATGTGCTTGACTCCGTTGCCCTGAGGTCTGAATGAGTATTCAGCAATTATATAGGACTGGTAGAGAACGATCTTGTCAGAGTGTTAGCACAAATTATCTAACACGCTGGTGTGACATAGATGGCATGATGTCTGATTAAATAATGTTTAGTACGATTTTTGAGGATACAGACTATAAATCAATCTTTGATCTCTATCTACTTTGTCTTGTTGTCTTTCAGAAGTCTTCTCGGTCTTGTTATCGTTTACGGCCTTTTCAGCGGCGTCCACGTCTGCATGCAGTCTCTGATCGTCATCGAAATGGTGGGATTGGAGCACTACCCGTTCGTCCTGGCTTTTTCCTACCTGTCCATGAGTATCGGCGCCACCGCCTTCTTTTCCCATTGCTGGTGAGTACATCACAGTCTTGAGAATCGGCTACTCAACGGTTTATTTTTATAATTACGGTAATCGATACTTTTGGACAATTTATTTTCAACAAGGGAGCATGACATACATGTATTCAATTCAAATCCACCTCAATTCAATTCAATTCAAATACTTCGATTTCATCCTAAAGGGAAATTTGGTTTTCCGTGTGTCATATTCTACGCGTCCGGACAAAACTCCCGATCTGCAAGATATGACACTCGTAGGTTGTCCAAGTGACGTGCGTACATCTATTCGGTTCTGTTCCCTGGTGTGTCAAACTTTCACTTCAGGTATGAAATTGTGGTCGTTAGTTTGAGTGACGCCATGTTTGAAATTCTTTGCAGGTCGTGTCTTAGTGCTGTGGGATGTTCGATATCACAGGTCTATATTATTAATATATTAATCCAGACGCGTTTGGGGATATCATGCATATCAAAATTGTTTGTCCTGCTCTGTCGGTGAACACTTTTCTAGATAAAATATCCTTGCCCATCATTGTTCCTGTCATTTTCCTCTGCTAGTAGTCTCCTTCATATTTCTATGGGCTGTCTGCTTCCTTTTTACCACCAATAATATACGATAAGATATAATTGATGATCAGACTGACTAACGCAAGCATGTTCAAATATTAAACCAACATCACAAATATGCCACACCCAACACATACACACAGACGTATACACAGACAGACACGCGCACACACACTAACGCATACACAGACACACACCCGCACACAGCTTCGGGACCCAAATATCTCCTCCCGCAGCAATGATCCTTTCTCTCTATCTCTCTACCTCACCCACCCCCACCCCCCCATGTCATATAAACCCGGGCTTAATTTTTCCCTAAATACGTGTGTTCGCCTCCTCGCCCACGTTCCATTTGACCACGTAGGTCTAGTAAATGTCAACACACGATGAACCGCCGATGAACGCTATGAGTATGAACGCAGTGAACGAACGCAGTATTTTTCAGAAATTCATAGGAAAATACCGATGGTGTTCCTGCACAAGCACTGCAGACTACTACTAATGAACGCGATCAGTTCTGGTTTCGTTTTGTTTTACTCGGCATTTAAAGAATCTTAACAAACTATGGAATAGCTCTGACTTCATACCATATTGGGAGGTGGGACGTTCATTCATCATTCATCATTCATGCAAGATTGAATGACTGAATGAATCGACTGTGAAGCCTTTATTAAAATTGCATTTTGATAGTCAGATTCTGCGCATTATAATATACATTGATAAATTGATAGATAAACTTTATGGACATAGATTGATCAAGAGATGAACAGATAGACAGACAGACAGATAGACAAACAGACACACATATAGATAAATAGATAGATAAATAGACAGACAGACAGATAGATACATTGATAAGTATTTATAAAAGATAGACAAATTTTGTCTCTCTCAGCAGGTGGAAACTATACAGTTTTTTCACACACACTGGGCCTTTTAAGCACGAATTGTAGTGCTGATTTGCTCAGTGACAAAATTTATGTTGGCTCCCAACAACATCTGTTGAGGCCGACAACCTATTGTAAATGCAAGCTAGTCATTAAGCTAACTGATTCTCTTGTAACAAACCGACCGGGGCTTTTATGGTCTATACGATACTGTTATACGCGGGTTTTAAATATGTATGTTAGGGTGTGTGCCTATTTGGTCTGTCATGTTGCAACGTTAAACAATTGATATTATGTGAAATGTAGATCTGCCTTTCATTAATGGATGCTACTATACTCGCGTTCAAAAGAAACGCGAATATTAATGCGTTTTGCATTGTTTTATCTGTTAATACATCATTTTCATTGTTTCTTTAATTCTATTTTCCAAACAAAAGGAAAAGATTTTAGATAACGATAAGGATATAAAAATGCAAAAAAAGATACGCGATATTGTTAAAATCGAAGGATTTATTGCCCTTTGAATTAAGTAGATGTTAAGGATCTTAATATTGGGCATGGCCTTTAGAGGGTTAATAGTGGGCGTGGCCTTTAGAGGGTTAATATTGGACGTGGCCACCATTCGCATCAATGACTACTCGGCATCTTCTTGGCATGGAATTGATCAATAATCGTCTTGTGAAGGCTAGCAAAACTTGATTCCAGGCCTCTATGATAGCCTCATGTAACTAGTATACTGTGGGCCTCATTTGGGCATTATTGACCTTTGTCTTCAAGGTCCTACAAAGGCTCAATTCGATTGAGGTCTGAGCTGAGGCATGGTCAGTCCATGCCTAGAGACATGCGCACATGCGTTGTCCTGTTGAAAATGTATACCATCATTCCTGTCCAGAAATGGCACCATGTGAGACTGCAAATGTTGTTGCTCGTATGTTGCTGAGGGGATGCTACCTCCACGTCCTGTTTGCAGATTCTGGAAGAATAGAGGTCCCCGGGTGTGCCTTTTACATCGACCTTACAACAGACTGGAAGAGCCTCCCAGGGATTACACTCAAAATGTTGTGTTCAAACCGCATTGTGGGGAGGCGGTAATTTCGGATGTGCGCACCGTTCCGATCGATGCAAAGTCCTGTCTCCTCCATAAATAAAACCTTGTCCCATTACCTCCTACGCCAAAATCGATGTGCTGTAGCCCAAGCCAGTCGCGATTGCCTATGTTGGGGAAACAGAATAGGACAGCGTAAAGGCGTAAAATGCAAATGTCGATAAGCTTAGACCTGGCGCATGGTTTAACGACTTATTTAGGCCTGTTGTTGGTTGTTCTCGTTTCTTTCGCTAATGAAGAGGCTGATTTGAAGGGATACCGCAAATGAGAGAGCGGTAAATGATGCGTTCTTGGGGTGGATCAACGATTTTTTGGCCTACCTTACCTTGGAGTATCACGAACGTTTCTGATACGTTAAAAACAACGATTTTTTTAGCCAATATATTGTTGAAACATGTACGTTCAAAGTTTTTTTTTCAATTATTGCTGGTCGTTCTCCAGTCTCAATCCGGCTGATGACGTGTTGTCATAATTCTAGTGTTATATTTGTCATGGCGATTAACGTAGCAAACATGAACGAGTGGACCCCAAATGGTGACATTTATGGGTACTTGTCATATGATAAATATTGTCCAATAGCGATGAACTGTTTCATGTTCCAACATGATTATTATACTCGTATTTGACTTCACGTAGGTCACATGTATATTTTGGGTATGCTTAGGAAGAACAATTCATAGATACTGCACAGTGCAAAGGTCACGTGTTTTGTTCATGACAACTCATGAACATGGGATGGTGACATTTTTGCGCTTCTTTTGGAGGTAAGTATAGTATTTTTATAGATGAAGAATAAGAAGAAGCGATTTGATTACGCCTACTGTTCGTGAAATGTCATGAACGAGACTATACCTACAGGTTAAAACTTGTACCCACTGAGAAAATGGTTGTAAGTGGGGATTATGAGTAAATGGGGGAGGGGGCTAACTGATTAAAACTGTGCAAGACACAACTCGTTTCTCTGACACTGATTATAAGACGTATGATTGCTGTTAGCAAAGTCTGACTATGATTGCTGTTAGTAAAGTCTGACTATGATTGCTGTTAGCAAAGTCTGACTATGATTGCTTTATGATTCAATGTTTTCCCTGACTTGATGACGTTATAAATTGATTTCGATAACCATTTGTTGTGTTGAATATTTTATCCTGTTTTGTTTTGTGTGTGCTGTTTTTGTTTGTTTGTTTATTTGCATGTGAGTTTGTTTCGTTCTTTGGTGTTTTTTTCTGTGTTTTGCTTTTTAGGTACAACTGATTAATCCTCCTTTCCGTCTGTTCACCCCACAGGTTTGATGAAAGACAGCTCTGGGACTTACTCCACACCTTACTACTACCTGGCGTCCTTCAGCTCATGTCAGTCGTCATTCTAATTTTCCTGCCAGCCATCAAGAGGTTCGACATTAGACGGGGCCTTCTGAGATAGATCAAAGATCAAGATCAAAGATCGATTTGTGTGATATTATATGGATGGCATGATTATTCTGTTTTTTCCTCTTCGTTTGATGTTATTCAGGAGAGTTGTTACTGTTACATAAACGTTTTAAGCATTTATACAATAATATTATAATATATCATATTGATATATGAATATCTTCAGGAGAGTACAACGTTGGTGAAAGGTTGTTATAATATCAAAGAACATCCTTTTTAAAAAATGTGATTATTCTTTGTTAATTCTTTATCATATAATATATAATTTATATTAAATTATATATTTATTATATTAGTTGTGGAGTTGAGTGGACACATCCTCACATTTCTATTGAAAAAATATCATCACATTTCTATTGAAAC
>JAXRKP010000407.1:147500-305000 GCA_037039925.1 Doris montereyensis
AATAAATGCTATTTACATTAGGGCAAAAGTAATGCATAAATGAGAAATCCACTTTCTCATAACTTATATATTCAAAATCTGTATAATATATTGATAAAGATAAATGATTGACAGTGATTGTAACGTAACAAATTAATGTGTGTATATGAAATCAGTAAACAATGAAAGCACAGTACAATTTAAACATACAGAGGGGAAAAAGATTCTCTCCTGGAAAGGCGAGGTTTGCAAAACGGTTTTATTTCAGGCTCAGAGAACTGCTAAACTAAAGCATGTTACACAGTTCACCTTCCTTCCTTCACAACTTACTTGGGAGCGTAGTTAGCTCGGTTGGTAACATGCTTTCTTTTCACGGCGAGGCGATGGGTGCCGACACAAAGATCACGGTTCGATCCCCGTGGTGGCCAGGATTTTTGTCTATTCCTTGTATTTGTCTCATCTTTGTTCCAATGGGGCTTTCATATTATCTTATATATTACTTACTTAACAAACATAACAGTATTGTAGAAGTAAAACACATTAAGAATTCAGTTTGCTATAATAATAATAATCAAGCTGTCACATGTCTATATTTTTTTCTTTCTAAGAACAGTCAAAACATGGAATAATTTACAGCTCAAAACAAAAATTAAGAAAATGCTAATTCCTTTTAAAAATGCCATTGATAAGGAGCTGTATAATTTACAATATTTGAATGATGAATGAATGTGCATTTTTAAAATTATTGATTACTTGCATTATGTTCAATCATCTTTAAAACTCCATAATTGTATTAAAATGTATGGGGCATTTAAATTTAAAGGTAAAATGACCTATACGGCCTCTGACACAAAATGATATATGACATAAAATGCCCTTCTGAGGTGAACACTTATTTTAACAATGAGGTTAATGGTTTCATAATATATGGTAGATGTATGTTTACAGAGACATTGTAATTCAACACAGGTAAATAAGTTACGGCACTTGAGATATAGAAATTCTTTGAAAAGGTCATCAATGAATTGTTTCCTTCTTCACCTCTACTTGTTATTATTCTATTCAACCATTTCTTGTCTATGTCCTAGCTAGTGTTCAGTATCTCTTTGATTAGTCCGGTTCTCTATTTCAGGCGTATGTCTGCTTTGTTTGTCTATCATGTCTCTCTGTATCTGTCTGTTTATCTGTCTGTCTGCCTATCTATCAATCTATCTATCTACCTATTTATCTATCTCAAGCTCATATAATGCCATACTTTAAAATTCACAATGGCGTTTTATTTACAAATGTTTAAGCAATGAAAATTGATGGATGGAGAATGAGAATGAAATATTTAAGATAATTTGATGAATGTGTAAGAAGCTAAGCTGATTTGTCATGAACTATTGTTTATGTATATTGTTTCACTACACTATCTCTTTACCCACCTTCTTATCTTTATAGTTCTCCTAAAATACGTAATTTAATGATTAACTGAAGTGAAATTTGTTTCTAATTTTAATACATTGATGTATTCTATTATTTTTCAAACGGAAATATAATTTCCTTTTCAAAGGATTAATAAGGATAATTGCATTGAATTAAAATATAAATACCACACGCAAATCAATTTCATTCCGCCCCATTCATCTTGCCACAACATTAAACAGGCACCCTCAAATGGTTCAAGTCACAACGCAAAGACAAACAGTGAGGCAAGGAGCATGTTGAAAGTGAAGGAAATGACATTGAATAGTATTTAAAGCCCCATAGGAATAGAGATGAGACAAGTACAAGGAATAGATAATAAAAAACCCTGGCCACCACGATCATCGCACCCGCGACCTAACAAGGAGTGAAGTAAGCTCGATTGGTAGCGCTTTCCTTTCATGGTGAGGCGGTGGGTGCCGAAGAAGGGGGTTGCGGGTTCAATCCTGATGGTGGCCAGGATTTTGTTGTTGTCTAGACCTTGTATTTGTCTCATCTTTGCTCCTATGGGGCTTTAAATATTATTTAATGTCATTTAAGTCACAACACACTAATATATTGTAGTTGTCGGTAATTGGTTTGATTCAGCTGACTCAATGGACGTAACAAGCAACATGAAGATGTCACCGAGTGGATCTCTTTTGCAAAGCACCAGCAAAAATGCAACTCCATAATATTATATATACATATATATACATGCATATTTTTTTAAGACCCAGTAAGAGATGACAAGTTTTAAAATCAACACAAAAGAAGCTGCTGAAAATATGACATGAAGGCAGTAACTTGATTTGACAACAAAGCTAACATGAGGCAATACGTCATGGTTTGTATTTTCAAACAATGTATGGAAATGTTTGTACACTTGAAATCAGATGTAAGACAAAGACATGACTCAATTCAAACATTAATTTATCTTCAGACATGCTGATATTCAACAATCTTTAAGGGGTTGATTCCAATATAACACTTTATATTATTTACATTTACATCATATAATATTAATAAACATACAAATAAAATGGCTAACATGTTTTTGTCCAACATCATTTCATGATGACTCAGAGTATTTAGAAAGTATCAGAAAGCATGTTTGTCCGAATTAATTGATTTGTTTTTCACTTCTGTTTAGGGTATTTTTCAATCTGTTCATCTCAATCATACACGGTTATCCAAATACATAAACAGTACTTTAAACCAATAAGCTTCAACAAGGCAGGATTTTCAATATAATCTCTTTGTAATGGCAGGTATAAATGGTAAACAATTACAGTAGATGGAATTGGAAACAGCAAACAACGCTTGTCTTTACAATGACATCAGCCACGGTTGGACCACACAACAGATTTTGACTTGATAACAACAGAAAGCATAGTATTATCACATTCAGCAAACATTTTATATACATAAAATAACTCGTTTTTAACTTAATGTGTTTAAGCAGAAGCATGTCAACCATTTCTGTGCGCTTTGTCACACGTTTCTTGCAAGACGTCGCACCATGTCTTCCCTGGGGAAATAATTCATGAAGCGGGGGGGCAGGGCAGCATTCAGCCGTCAAATAGCTTGCAAGACGACTTTGCGTTTCAGTATTCTGATTTGGTGAAAGTCTGGGCTTCTAAAAATAGCCGCTAACCAGATCCTTAAGAAAAGAAAGCATGGCAGCCTTGCAAACCCTTATCTTCTCGTTGATGGCAGAATGTTGACAGATGGAAGAGGAAGTAATCAAGAGCCCATTTCCTTCAAAATGCCCCTTTTGATGTCGTACTTTCGTGCTAGCGGCAGGCAGACCAAGATAAAGGTGGCGATTAAGTCCATGGTGGCCAGGTAGTGATAAGAGGCCGAGTAGGACCCTGAGATGTCCTTGAGGGCGCCTTGGGTGTCGTTGTGAGAGAAGGCGGATGGTGGTGATGAGAAATTGTGAGGATGTGAAATAAAGGAGAAATAATTATGTAATACTAATATTAAAGATAATGATAATAATGATAATGATAGTAATAGTAATAATAATAATAATGATAATAACAACAATGATAATAATAATAATAATAATAAAAATAATATACACATATATAATAACATAATAATAATAATAATAATAATAATAATAATAATAATAATAATAATAATAATAATAATAATAATAATAATAATAATAATAATAATAATAATAATAATAATAATAATAATAATTGAAAAAAATAATAATAATAATAATAACAATAATAATAATAATAATAATAATAGATAATAATAATAATAATAATAATAATGATAATAATAATAACAATAATAATAATAATAATAGTAGTAATAATAATAATAATAATAATAATAATAATAATAATAATAATAATAATAATAATAATAATAATAATAATAATAATAATAATAATAATAATAATAATAATAATAACAATAACAATATAATAATATTAATAATAATGATAATAATGAGGATAACACTAATAATAATAAATGGCATTATATTGTTCTTTCCATAAAGACATCTCAAAGTCCATCACACAAAAATGTGTAAAATCTCATTAGCAATATGACTATATACAAAATTACAGTAACACATGAATCTAAAACATCTTAACAAGGATGCAATAGTAACAAATCTTATGTATGTACAGGATGATAAAGTGTAATACTGAAATTGTCAGCATCATCATAATAATCATCATCATTATCATTATCTCTATTGTCCTTATTAATATCATAATTACCAGGATGGCTACTCTCTTGCCATTTTCAATAAAGCTCTCATATTGTAATAGATCGGAATATTCAAATAACTTCTTATAATTTCCTGAAAGAACATTTCAATCATGGCATGTTCTCCCTTCCTTCCAAATCTCTTCAATCCGATAGTCGTCGGTCACCTCATTACCAGTACCTTTTCCCATCCCACCTCACAATGGTTTCCATACAACTCAAACTTACCCGCGATAGGAAAAGAAACAGCAGCTCCAAGGCCCATTACGAGGAAGTAAAAGCCAATAGAAGATGCAAAGTGAGTCATTCCTAGGACCTCTATAATGATGACAGATTGCATAGCAAAGTAAAAACCTCCAAAAAGTCCAAACAAGACACACATGCAGAGAAGGCTCCTGGAAAAAAGAAAACAACATGACGTGATTTAAACAATGCAATATCTAGACAAAGCGTACACTAGAACGTGATTAGCTCACTTTTTAAATTGAAATTTACACCGTCCACCATATGCGATGATCTCAGATTGAATATCTCACATAAGAGCATTCATTTGCTCATAATTGTCTTTAAAATAATTTTAATAAAAATTTACATCGACATCAATCCCTTGGTGTAATTTGTTTTATTTTTACGTTTCCCTTTTTCAAGTATTCAAATTTGTTTTATTTTGTGTGAAAATCTCTCGTTTAGGTGTGCTCTTATCATCTGACTGCATTTCTTATTATATGTATTTAAAACGACCCAAAGCAAGGCATATTCTTTTGAGTACAGGCGTGCCACATGAGCCTAGATCTGTTTGTGTTCTCTCACCACTTACACGATCGTGGCTGTCTCTAGCATTCTTTTTGTTTAGAGACCAGAGTCGTTTGAGATCCGTGAAAATCACTGGAATGGCAACTTTCGCATTTACTGAGACTAGATGCATATTGGTTGGATACGAAAATCTGCAGCTTAAGTGCTTTGGTGACCAGGAGACTGAACATGAATACATTGTAAATGAAAAGCTCCACCCCCCCCTCCCCATTACCCATTACCTACATCACTATCAGTACGATTATAACCCACTTTTTCATTTCATGACACCACGTTATTATCAGTCTCACCATTCTCCTTTTTTTAAAGAATGCAAATATCATTATTGTAATATCTTAACTGTACAATCAACTTACTCATAACTGTTGTAGAAGAAAGTCAGATGACTGATGACCCCAATGATGAACATGGGCAAGACACAAATTCTTGTTGCCCTGGCAACGCCCATGGTTATCAGAATACCCGGCACCAAATGAGAAGGAATGTCCAAGATGTTGAGTACAGATAAGAAGAATGCTCCGTCATCGTCGCTCAGGCCTCGCTCTTTGGCTAGGGCTGGGATGTAGATCTGTGGCAGTGCATGTCCGATGCAACCACAGAAGTAGAACACCGCCAGGAGCCAGAATGAGACGGAACGAAGCAAAGGGTTGCCGCTAAATATTTCCCGAAGTCTCTGGAAAGTCGATTTTGTCGAGTTCTGGTCGCCATCTGCCAAGTGTGAGCGTAAACCGAGGTCAGTTGTGACTAAGTCTGCTAAAGTATGGAGTGTGGTTGTTGAATGGAACATGAAGGAAGTGGAAAGTGTTTGCAAGCTCGATGACAATCTGGAAATATTTCGGTTAATCGGCTGTTGGGTTTCAGACTCCACAGTTAGAATCGCTATCGAGTCCTGATCGCATGCTACTAACACGACTACGGATTCGATTCTGGTAATCTGGAGAGAGGTAGATAGAAGGGTTGGACCCGTTGATGTGGCTGGAAAAGATCCAAATGGACTGTTTGTATCCATTCCATTTAGTAGTTTACCATTTGAAGCCCATCTAATAATGTCATCCAAAGGAGATAAGAGAACTCGTGTAGGGGTCGGTGAGTTGGGGACATCATCGTTGTTGTCTTCAAAATCAAAGTAAGCTGGTGTCGATTTTGAGGGGGACCTTCTTCACAGACTTCCAGCTTTAAATTGAAAGTATCAAAATTCAAGCCCCCTTTCCATTAACAATCGGAATCGTAGGTTTGATGACGGTGGTATTGCGTTGAGAAAGCTTTGGTGATTCTGTGTCTGTACCAATGAACCGTTCCTGGTGTCTGTCGCTTCTGAAGAGTTGATTCCTTCATGCGCCTCAGTTTCTGCAAGATGAATCGGCGGAGACCGCCTGGTTTGGCTTTAGTTACAGTTACGGTAGCTCCTTCAACATCTTGAGGACAAGGTGCTTTAGCTTTGGCGACCATCCATTTCTTGTGGTTTTCACAGGAACCAGCAGCATAACAGCGATAAAAGAATGCATCATGACTCCACCTACCATCAGGATACCACCAGCATATTGGTAAGTCTTGAAGAAATAGCGCAACAGTAAAGGTAAGACGATGCTCCCACACTCGTGCCGCTGGTGGCCAAAGACACAGCCAAGGCTCGGCGCTTGATGAAATATTGGTTGAGTACCAGGATGCTGGTGACATAGTTTGCTGACACTGCAATTCCTGTGAATGGACAAATGAGTAGAGACTTGAGGTGTTATTTTTACCACCAGGCATTAAACCAAATTTTTAGAATATCTAGTAAGTATTAGGAGTGGATGATAATTGCAGAAGTAGGTAGACAGTTAAGATAGATAGGTTCAATAGTTTGCTTCATTGAAATTTGCCCTGTCCACCATATGAAGTGATCTCAGAGGGAATAAAGAGGAAACGGTGAGATAAATTAGAGACCTACCTGGAGTGCCCGAATGGCAATAAGATAGACAGATAGGCAGACATGTAGATAGATAAATAAAATAGTTAGATAGATAGATAGATAAATATAATAAGATAGGTTGATATATATAAAGAGATAGATAGATAGATAGATGGGTAGGTAGGTTGGTAGGACGATAGATAGATGGATAGCTAGATAGATAGAAAGATAGATAGATAGATAAATAGACAGATAGATGGATAGAAGACAGACAGATACTATATGGATAGTGATAGACATTAAGCTAAACGTATTGATATAAAGACTGATAAACAGACAGATCATTAGCTGAGACAATGTACGTACCGAAACAAAGGCTATGTGTGACGATGAGATACTCAATCTGGTCACACAGAGCACATCCGCATACGCCTACGACGCAGAAGAATGAGCCAATCAGACAAAGCGTTCTTGGTGTTACCTTCTTCAGTACAAAGTTGACACAGACGAAAGCTGCAGATGGAAAAGAATTCAATCTCTGTCACTGTTATGATCGTGAATTGCATTGTTTTCCATAATATCATAGAAGTTATCTCATGAATTATCCTGGATGGTCTCAAATCAAATCTTGTCTGTAATAAAATAAAAAATTATAATTTAAATCTTACTTATTGCTATTCGGTGATTTGATGTGTACCCATTCGCTACTGTGCAATATCATTCATCTTTCATGAGGCACTATTGAAGCACTAATTATGGTTTGTCACATGTATACTTATAGCTTTCACGGTCAAAATTAAGGAATTTACCTTTCACTTCTTTCAGGTGTATCCCCCCCCGCCCCCTTTCTTTTAAATTCACTATTGTAAGATAAATGGTTTTAACTAAGAATTCCGTAATTATCATTCACGGCAAAGGAATAATTAATTAAAACAAAAAAGGAAAACAAACAATACGAAAAGCAATGTCAAAAAAGAAAAAGACACAGCCAGAAAAGTTGTACGTACAGCCAATGCTACAGACACCTTCCTGAAGGCCAATGATCAATGACGTCATGGATGACGTGGAATCGAATTGCCTCTGAAATTCGACAAACAGTACGCCACCCGATTTGAGGTAACCGACGAACATGAACTGGATGAAAAACACAGCTGAAAATATATATAAAATCGAAATAATTTATTGAGACTGTTTTCACGTCTCTCTCTCCCCCACCCTCTCTATCTCTCTCTATTTGTATCTCTCTCTATCTTCTCTCTCTCTCTCTCTCTCTCTCTCTCTCTCTCTCTCTCTCTCTCTCTCTCTCTCTCTCTCTCTCTCTCTCTCTCTCTCTCTCTCTCTCTCTCTCTCTCTCTCTCTCTCTCTCTCTCTCTCTCTCTCTCTCTCTCTCTCTCTCTCTCTCTCTCTCTCTCTGTATATATATATATATATATATATATATATATATATATATATATATATATATATATATATATATATATATAAATATATATATATATATATATATATATATATATATATATATATATATATATTTATATATATATATACTTCTCTGCCCGTCTGTCTATTTGAGTTTCTCTTTGCCTGCCTTTCTGTCTCCGTCTCTTTCCTTGTCCCTGTCTGTGTCTCTCTCGCTCTGTTTCTGTTGTCTCTGTTTGTCTCTCTCTCAGCCTATCTCTCTGTATATATCTGTTTCTGTCTCTCTGTTTCTGTCTCCCTGTGTCTCTGTCTGTCTCTCTCCCCCCTCTCTTTCTTTCTTTCTCTATTTTTCCCTTCATTTCTTTGTGTACTTCTATCTCATTCTCTCTTTCTCTAAATAATCATCAGCTTATATCTAAACTTAACGTTATAATAACATGCTGACTAAGTTTTGCAGGTGTTTAGCGTTAGTGTTTCGCTCATAAGCTCGGCCTTGGAGTTCATCCAATTCTATAAGTAGTAGTATTATTATCATTACATTAATTGATATTTATAATTATTATTATTATTATTATTATTATTATTATTATTATTATTATTATTATTATTATTATTATTATTATTATCAGTATCATTATGATCACATGTTAGAGAGTCGTAAAACAGAACTTCAGGAGTAGGCCTACTCTCCGTTCTGTAACAGTGTAACTGTTAAACTAAGAAAGAATGAAATGGATGCAGCAGACAGCAGTCCGAAAGTTGTACCTGCTCCACATAATTACGTCATGAACACTGAGTATTTCAATTGGACGCTTTGCAAAAAAAAAAGATTTTTTTGTCTTAAATGAGTACTGTACTAAAAGTAGAATAGATACATTCACGGTTATCAGTGATATTTTGCATAGTCACAAAATCAGTTGCTGTAGGTTATGAATACCATTCCATGAGTAAGTTTCAATATCATCGGTTTGTTTTCATTGTGACAAAAATTAACTTTAACTGTCCACACCTGTGATACAGATGATGGCTCAAGCAGCGACGGGCATTGGACGAGGACACAGCCTGTATTAAGTCCGTGATGTTAAGAAAAGTCACTTTATCAAAATAGATTTGCGTTGGCTGACACCTAGGCCCTACGCGACCTTAAAAGGTTTACTAATATATGAATGGTCGGTTATACGTGCTCCCTTTTAAGCTATACGTTCATACACGAAGTTGAACGCTCGAAAGCCTAATACTAATATATCTTCAAAGAGCTTGCCAGGATAAGAAAAGCGTTTCAGCTAAAAAAACCCAACCTAAGTCACCGTCAGTCCATGACGAGTGTGGGTGAACAAAAAGTGGCAAAAGAATCATTTAACTTTAACGACGACGTTTCAAGGTCGTAATGGAGGAGTAACAAGTTTGGTTTTCATACTTTAAAATATCATACTGGATCTTGAGTTTAAAGGATTGTACCCACAGTGACAACACATGGGAGGTCACAGAGAGTTCACATTATTGAACGGATGACACAATAATTCGTTGAAAGACCAACGACATGGGTGACATTTTAACGCCTTTATAGCTTCAGTTGTAAACCCGCTGTCCTCTCATAAACCAGGTTTCGTGGTTTATTTCAGAGGTGTTAACGATATATCTTATATAGGAATGTTGCCAGAATGGTGAACTATTTTACACATGTGCCTGTATAATAACTGTATTGTTTATTAAAGATTTGCTAGACTGTTGGAGAGATTTGTTAAAAGATTATAGACAAAATTACCAACATCTTTATGAGGAGATAGTATCCTCTAATATTTAGGAGCGATCTGTTACATTGTTTTCCGAGATATTTGCTTAAAAAACCCGATAAGTTAACTATAGAAGAGTGTTGACTGTTGTGGGATCTAGCTTTGTAACAAAATTACTTTTGTTGTTGTTGTTGAGAAATTAGCAAGAGTGGTCCCATGATTTTGTTTATGAATTTATTTTCATATTCAAATCTCAAATCGTTTCCACAGCCCACCCCTACCACATCTGATGCCCTCTGTTTTCAATAAAATTCACAGCCCTCGATTTTCTACTTTCAAATACACGTGGAAGAAGTACAGAAAAATAATTTCTTTTCAATCCAAGAATTTCTGGGTGCGACAGGTGGAAAGAGGCTTACATTTCATGAAATCAACTCTATAAATAAACTGTACAATTTTGTGATGGCATGGCTGTTAGGTGTATGCCACTCGACTATGATCAAGCATTGATGTTATCAAGACCATGGCATTATTCATAGTTAGTAGAAAAATAGAGTACGTGGCACGTGCTGGCTATATTTAAAACAAAAGTAATTTAAGTAAGTGTTTAAGTTTAAGGGCAGCCAAAACATCCAAAAAAAAAGTATTTCATTTTATGATTTAAATGGGCTCACAGAACATCAAACGTAGTTGAGAATGCAGAATGAAATTTCTGGTAGGATTCAGGTATTTTCGTTTCTGGGTATCTTGCAATTGCATTGAGTGTATGAGTGTACGTGTGTGCCCGTTAAATTTAACATTGCTCTTATTTTAGACTCTTTATTCCCTTTTCGTCAGTCAATGTTTACCAGCTGTCTAGGTGATCTGGTGGAAGACAGCTGGAATCGAGATCGTAGGGTTGTGGGTTCGAATTCTAGAATCATTAGACGTTAAGTCGGGTTCTTGAGAAATACAAACAAACACTTCCACAAGTTAACCAGATGTTAATAGGTACCAACCATAGCTGGCGAGTATAACCAGCAACAGACCATTGTTGTGTCTCTGGGTGATCGTGCATAGCCTTTCCGATATGTTTACTCCTATAAAATACACCAGGGTAAACTCTGACCCTGTGGTCATGAGAGTCTTGAGAAACATTTTCTTACTACTTACTACCACATCACCATGAAGTATGAAGTCTAGATTTGTTACATTAGCGTGGACTTCAGTGATTCAGAGATGAGACTGAATGCCTGCTTTGCAAGACGACGGTCTGGGGTTCGAGTCTTGGCTTGCAAATATGTCACGGCATTCTTTTACGTTGTTAATGTTTGGGAGGCAAACCAACCACTGATCATAGCCAAGCGATATCTAGGACCTAGGCTAGTAAGAAATACATACATGAGATGAGAAGACCTGTAGTCCGTATGGACCGATCCACATCGTGCCATGCCGTAAGATATAAAGCTTGCTTGAAAGGAATATGTGTGACAGACTTTAAAAAGCCCGACCCAAACCATTACCGTTTTTAATGGAGGTGGATGAATCAACAAAGTTAGTGGGAGTCTAGGAGCGTGAAGGTTCAACAAAACTCCACATAAAAGTTCAAGGTCATTTGTCCAAGTGGTGTTGAACCTTTCTATCAGTGGACAGTTCAACCCATAACTGTGAGGTTGTGAGTTCCAAAAAGAACAGTTTCGTTAGGCCAACGTTGTGTCTAAGAGAAAGACTCTTCACACTGTTTTTATCACTCCGCACACGTACGAATTGGTACGAACTATAGCTGGGAGTGGGGAGTGAAACGTAAAGCCTAGGATCGATGGACCAGCATGCTGTCCAAGGAGTGCTATCACTTGCCCAGCCCAAAGATACAGAACTCGGAATAAGGTCCGGCTCTGTAGGTATGATCTTTAGGCATAAAGTTTTCAAGGATTTGTATCTATCAAGACACCTGTTTAAGAGTACAGTCTGAAAGTGATTTTCAATTAGTCAAACTAATCAATGTTCAACTTCAACACAAACTTAAGTGGGACACTGTTCCAATGACATTGAAAATATTTAGCCAACTCATGAAAATCTCCGCAAATGGAGGATTTTTCACATTAGTAAGTAGGCCATGTGTGTATTTCACACGTTACTGGGGCAAGAAGATCGTTAATTTGTCTTGCAGGAAGACAAAAATCAGTGGCCGGAATAGCAGGCATAAACCGCATACTGTTTTATAGTAGGTATTCAAAATACAGCATGTTGGTTGTGAATTATATAATTCTGTTCTTAAATACAGGATACCTCTGTGTGAAAAAGATAATTCAGTTGAAAAAAACATATTGGCAGAAGGTTAGTTGCCAAAATGGTACCGGTACCTAGATTCCCCTTCTGCTTTGGTCCGAGCCGATTTAGTAAGCACTGCAGTCCTCAGACATGTGAGAAATCAACAGGCTTGATGAAGACCAATGTTTCAGAGCGGTAACTCTCCCCCTTTTTACATGATGCTGATTCCAATAGCGAAATTATGTCGGGCTAAGCTGAAAGGAAGTGATGGACAAAGATGCAAGTAAGCAAAAACCAAAGTTGCCCTTAAACCTATTGGATAAGGGTAATATGGAACAGGGCAACTGGAGGAACAGAAATTAATCAAAATAGTTAAACAAAACTCTTCAACAATTACCCCCTCTCTCTCTCTCTCTCTCTCTCTCTCTCTCTCTCTCTCTCTCTCTCTCACTCTCTCTCTCTCTCTCTCTCTCTCTCTCTCTCTCTCTCTCTCTCTCTCTCTCTCTCTCTCTCTCTCTCTCTCTCTCTCTCTCTCTCTCTCTCTCTCTCTCTCTCTCTCTCTCTCTCTCTCTCTCTCTCTCTCTCTCTCTCTCTCTCTCTCTCTCTCTCTCTCTCTCTCTCTCTCTCTCTCTCTCTCTCGCTTTCGTCTTATCTCTCTCATTTTCACAATTCAGTACAACTTAAGTTTGTTTACTCATTTCAGGATTAATTGCTCAGTCTTAATTTGGTCCATCTACTGCTATTTTGATCCTTGGTGATTGACTCTACAATTTGCAGCAACTTATTATGTGTGTTCCACTATACAAGAAAGTATTTTCTCTCACTTTTCCTTGAAGTTAGGAACAGAATGTATATTTACACTAATTATTGACTACGTGTATTTTATTTTGTTTTCTCATAATGAAAATAATTATATTATTAATATTACTGTCATTGTCATTCTTTTTTCTCAGATCAAAAACAATAGAAGAAGAGAAGGAAAACTAGTTTATCCTTGACTTTTGATGGGCACAATATTGCCTTCTGTGTTTTCGTCAACGTTAAATTATTCGGAAGTATTTTCATGAGACTACTTGAGTACTTCCCATGGCAATCTAGCAAAGTAAAGTCACAGAAAACAACGGCTTCTGTTTAAATGGTCGTACATGTAGTTAGATAAAGTTGGAAAAAAAACGGATATTCTTTTAGATAACATTTGACATCCACTATCTTCACATCTCCAATTTTCTTGGCCTAATAATCATCAAAATTTGGATTGATTCATCTCGGGTATAGACTTCAGATTGAAATTTTGATATATATTTGTCGGTCTAGAAAGACCTGGATCTAAAATTTACAAAAACTCCTAGATCCTAGTTAGATCCAACGAAACTAGATCTATATCTACATTGATATGTTCTAGACGATTGCTAGAATCCAAGCATTATACCGGTACTTAGATGTAGTACGAAATTTAAAAAACTAGAGAAATCGGATATATCTATTTTTGGATTGGGATATATGTATATATATATATATATATATATATATATATATATATATATACATATACATATATATTGTTTGCTTTTTCTTTTCTTTTTTGCATTGTAGCTTACATCCCACAAAATATTGGACATTTTCTAACATTAGCTAGATTTAGAATCTAGATTATAAATAGCTATAGATAGATACGTAAAACGCGTTTGCAAACACCAAATGTAAGGAAGCTTACACCTATAACTTTTTTGGAATAAATCTAAAAGTGAATAAACTTTTGAGCCATTCAAGTAAAACATGTTGTTGTTTTTTTAAAGATTTCTTTATCGTAAAAGACAAACGATCTAATTAATCTTTTTCTTTGTACCCCACTAAACTGTAAGTTTGGCTTTTCCAAGTTCATCGAGCTAGATTTATATTTATATCTTTTGCCTTCTCTTCCCAGCCGCGTCATGTCTCTTTTCTTCATACAGGTACCGGTATTGTTCGTCTTATCGATGCTTTGTGGGTGGTTTCCATTTATGCTAATTTTCGACTTGTCACGTGACCAATATTAAATAAGATGTAGGGAAATATTTTATTTCATACAGGCAAAACCACATATTTTTTTATATTTTACTCACTCATGGTGGATTTCAGAAACCGAAGATCTGGCTAAGATGTAGACTTATGATATATTTTAATCTGGATCTAGATATCTAGCTCGGTAGCTCAGAATACATAGTGAAACGTACAACGGAAAAACACGATATTTACAATAACAACAGATTACTACGAACACACCACTACAAAACACATATCCAGATCTACATGCCACGATCACAGCATCAGACACTGAGCCAGATCTAGATCTAATTTTTTAAGTGACTTAAGATAGGCGGGAGCACCTTCTCAAGTGATATATTTTCTATTTTGCTTTTGAGTTTGGGTTTTTCATTTCAGTACGGCAACGGTTAAAACATAATCATCCTGGATCCTTTGAAATGTTTAGCGCCCCTGGTTGCCATGGAAACGGCCGCCATCTTGGATTTTGACCAGTTTTCAAGCTCGATCTTCTCAATAACTTATGAACCAAATCATTCAAATCATGTGCAGATAGTTTCTTTTATTTAAGAATCTAGGTTTTTTGATGTGCCCTTTTGTGATGACAGGCGTCAAAATGAGCAGCTTTTTGTTTTATTACGCGTATTTGAAGACAGTAACACAGAGACAGGCAACATTTTGCCTTCCGCCTCGTATGTCACTCAGCGCTAGGGCAGAATCGTAAGGAATCTCTGACAAAAAAATAATATTATAACACCCGGTCCGCCCTTTTTCCCACTGCTTTCTGTGTTAAACACAAGTGGTCAATAAATTGCCATAGACGATGTGGTGACGTCATCTTTTCCTCATTTGCATAGTTATTGATGCCTTACCTTGACATTGAATGTCAAAGGTAAGAGTTCATAGGACCACGTGTTTAACTAGAGCAATAATAATGACCCTAGATCGAAAATTTGAATACGTGTATTAGAAATATATCTACATCTTGATTTAGATCTAGATTATAATCTTCATTTGTCATCATGGATCCATTCTAACATATTTACAAATTTAGGAGTTAATCGTAATATAATTTATGTGATTTTGTTCAGATCGCATCTCTGAATCTGACCCCACTTGACTTAGACTATAGATCTAGTTTTAAGATCTAGATCTTGAGCTAGATCTAGGTAACTTTACGGTTTAACGGCATAAATTAAAGTGGGTCAAATGTGTATTCGTTGTCGGCATCGACTTAGATCTACATGTAGAGGTGAGACGAATGATTTATGGGTGGCGGTTTTTTCACGACCTGTCGTGGATCTACCTTTCAAGCGTAAATTCACGACCTGTCGTATGCCTTAAATGTAGAGTCGGCAAACGATGGAAAAACATCACCAACTTTAAAAGGAGGCTCCTCAAAAGGGGTAACCTCATCTATTGTCGCGGCCATGCAGAAAATAGGCCGTATTATGCTCGCCTAGACAATGACTGGACTGGACTATGCCTATAGCCTAGTGTTTAGACTTAGGTGCCTCGACAAAGGCTAGGCTAGGCCTATTGTGATTGTGACGATAGACCTAGATTTTTTTAGATCTAGAGCCAGTCCCGCCACGCAGCAAAGTCAGTGGCTGTCGCTGATTGGTCAGAACTCAATGAGTCGTGAATTTACTCTTCATGGGTAAATTCACGACCGGTCGTGAAAAAACGTTATCCCATGATTTATATTCATGATCCCCTGTCCTGAACGCCCTCCCCCTTTCCGCCGCCACCCTACCTCACCCGCCCCAACATGGTGTGTGAGTAAAAGGGATTCAGGGAAAGGGATTGTAGACATATTTCTTTCGTCTCACCAGTAAATGTAGAGATCTAAGCCAATAACGACAACGAGTAGGCTACATATTTGACCCATTTTAATTTACATCGCTTAACCGTAACATTACACCAGATCTAGATGTAAACCTAGTCTAAACCTATATCTAGATCTAGTTTATTGAATTTTATTGGATGGAAATCCACTCACTCCCTTCACATTGATACCATAAATGTATCTTAGTGTCGATTTATTTGAAAGTATACGATTTTTTAGAAACGATACAGGCCTAACTTTCAACACGCCTGTTGTACCGGGCTCTCTGGTTGTACTAGAATCTATAAAAGACAGAAATTGTGCAATTAAGTACCGGTACGATAGCCTCCTCATTTTAATCATCACAATGTGCTCTATCTGAAAAGTCTAGTTTTCAAAGATTTGTCTTCCGTGACACATTTCGTGTACCGGTTATCGATAGTAGTTGAGAGCCTCTCAAGGTTTTATGACGATTTAAAGTATTATTCTACTCTTTCTGGGTTTGTGTGAGAAACAAGCATTTAAAAAAAAGGAGAAAACAAACACCCGAGCACGATTTTCTCAATATGTCGCTTTTTGTGCATTCTTTTCTATCTACTTTTTTTTAAAATTTCAACGTATTGTTGTTAAATTTGATATTAATATGGATGATGGATGGCTGAAAATACAAAAATGATCAGACGCTTTCTTTCATATCTATGTATTTTAGTTTTGTGAAATTTGAAATTTTGGATAATTTTTTTGTGTATTTTTGGGCATACGAGATACTTTTTTTTCTTATTCATTAAAATACAATTTACACATAAAACCATAATTTAATCTGATCAAATTAAGATATTGTAACAAAACAGATGTGTGCAAAGTTTGAAAACATTAAGAAAGCCTATCATTATTAAATTTGTCAGAAAATTTGGGGGCAAAATCCAAGATGGCGGCTGTTTCAATGGCGACCGTTCAGCATACTATGTCCATTACACTTGTATATGAGTCAAATTGATATTTTTTCTCTTCGTAACACCCCCCCCTTTCTTTTATTGTTTTTGTTTTTGTTTTTGTTTTTTTAACCTTATAAAAAGATTTACGAAGATCTCGCAATGTTGTATTGATAGAATATCACACCAACAAGAACCGTTTCTTGTTTCAATAATTACAGAATGTTTGCGACAGAAGTTTTTCTTTTACTGATCAAGAGCACAGAATAGCATTAGCAGGGTTTTCTATAGTATAGTGAAACACACAATCTCTTGCTCTTTGAATAATTCGCAAGCTTTTTGGAATCTCCAGTTTAAAATTTAATCTTCTCAAAAGATGCATTATAATATGAATATATGGTCAATTTGAACGGGATGGCCAACTTTTTATATATTTGCCTAACCAAATCTTCGTGCTGCGAAACTTGAAATTAAAGGAATGAAAATGAAGCAAACTGTTCAACAGATGACAATAAGTCAAAGTATGAGCCGAACATTGGGCTACTTCGTTTCTGGACACAATTTAAATGCGAGCGGTTTACGAACTTTTTTGTTTTGAATGACCCAATGCATATGCTTGCTTTATTTATATTTGTAGAGTAAGAGATGGTACAGAAAAACTATTGACATATCAGCATAAGTTTGATAATCTAAGGGTTCTTTGTTTCATGTAGCATTGGAAACAAGAGAACGATAATTGTTTGTGAGTAATGTGAGTTAGAATTTCGATTTCTTAGCTTCTTGCAAAGTTTTCTTCTTCCGACGGGTCAATGATGTAATAGTAGTAATATTACAAAATTACATGTACATACTACATGGGTTTATTATAACACTTTAACTTTCACCTAGATGTAAACACTGTTTTCTTTCACACAAGAATTTCTCAATAAGCTGTCAAAGTGTAAATAATCATATCACACTTATAAACGTGATCAACCTGACAAAAATGAAATGACTATAATGCTACATACCAACAACTTTCCCAATGTGTTTTGGTGTAACGTTTTTGACTTTTATCAATCTCTTCAAGTCTCAGTTTGTGTCTTATCTCTTAAATCTATAGATCTATATTATATTTATAATGTTTACATGCCGAAAACTGCAATACATTTGCTCAACTCTAAATCTTTCAAAGATACCTAACAAGAAGAAATACAAAATTTTGCATTACATTTCAGTTTCACATCAGTTTGGGTTGTCTTGTGGAGATTTCTGTTTCTCACAAAAGCATCTTCGAAAACTACCCTTGTATATGAAACTGAAGGCTCCAGTGAATAGTTTAGGTTTCAGGGAAAGTGACCATCTCTCATCACCATCATTTTAGCTATGCATTGTTATATATATATATATATATATATATATATATATATATATATATATATATATATATATATATATATATATATATATATATATATACAGGTACATGTATTATAGTGGCATAGTAACGTCAAAGACCAAAGTTACTGGACCTAATAAAATCTTAATCATAAACCATCACGCAAAACCCTTTCCTTAAAAAACCCAGCCTTACCTGTATCAAAATTACACTTTTGAATAATGTTAATAATGAAATGAAACCAATTTCACTTACCCAAGCAAATAATCCAGGCGTACCCTTTATCGATAGCAGGATTGCTATTACCACTATCATCATCGTCACAATGTTCATCTGCCTCCTCAGGCAAATCAGTTTCAGCGTCGAGTCGGGCGAGGAAAGAACACACGTCATCAGAACTGCTGGTGTCAGTCGTATCAGCCTCATTGTCATCGTTATTATCACTGAGCTCATCGACAGTCACAAAGTCGCCATTAGTCTCATTTATTTCTGCTTCGGTGTCTCCTTCTTCTTCTTCTACAGCATCTTGCGCATCATCAACAACATATTCATCGTCTTCAACCGTTTCTTGCTCATCATCCATGAGCTCTGTCTGACCATTGTCTTCATCAACGGCAGACATATTATCGATAGCCTCAAACCCAAGTGATGGTTGATCAACTTCATTTGATTGCAGTAGATGATAACTGGCTGTCTCGCCTGCTAGATCCTTGTCGGATCTACCAGGACAAGCGAATGGCCAGCTGTTTCGGGGGCTTTTATCGACTTTTTCATAGTATTGAGCCTCGGCTGAGCCAGAACTCAAGTTGGCTTCAGTTTTTGGCACAGATGTAGAGAGAGCAATATTGTCAACAGAGGAATTCTGACTACCTTTCTCAGACTGCTGACAATTGACGTTGATTGGCGCCATTTTGTTGTTGATGCCCTTTTTTCTTTCTTTTGTTGTGTCTACCCTTACTTACAACTTACGGAATCCGTTACAGTTACAGATTCAGATGCAGAGGCCTTCTCCTCCACTGATGTTGGTATTTCAGTCGTAAACACACTTCTTTATTGATATGACTTACCAAACACTCCTTTGACTTTGTATTCAGTTTATTGCTCACTTCTCTTGGGTAGAGTATACTATTGTGTTTGTTGATGTAACACAATATTGGGACTTTTAATTCAGTAGTGAATTCAGTGCCCCTTCTGTATCGTGTTTAAAAGACTGAGTTTCTCTAAATGTAATTTCTCTGGAGAGAAACTCAGTTCAACTGCTCAAGCCTAAAGAATGAAAATACAAAAGGAAATAATTATTATTACGAGGTCTGTGAGGCTTAAGATTAAGGGCTTCTCTGTCATTACACCGTGTGCTTTCTACAACGAAAAATACTGATCCTAAGATGAAATTCTCAATTACGATACACCAGGACTTAGCGCCGAACGATTCTCAATACCAATCTTGATAAGCCTGCAGATTGATAGAGATTAACGCATCGCAACACTCACAGAGACAAAATTTAAAGCGATAATCGAATCTGCAGTTTATAAAAGCATTGTGTTTAGGATGATCAAAATGATAAAACGTATTAAAACTGCTAGAAATTTGCAACGGACTTATTGATTTTGCTTTGCTGACTTAAAAAAAATGTTTTAAACGGTCACCCGAATATGACAAGTGTTATTGCCAAAAATAAAGCGATTCTCTCGACCAAAAAAAGGGAATTCAGTTTTAAACTTAGATTTTGGATATATTGTCACATATAATACATGTACATAGATGTTACGCACAAACATGTACATTCTTCTCATCAAATCTAGTCAAGTTTATGTCAGAATAGTAAAGGACATCTACAACTATAACTACAACATTGATCTATTCCTATAGTTAATCAAAAATCATTACGTGTTGTTTTTACATGACGAAACTGAGATTTCACTTTCAGGCTTCAAATTTATTCCGAGACTAATACACAGCATGTAGTTATTGTAACCAGTCGCTTTATTTCTTTTCATAAACTCAGAACAAAAAACTCAAAACAAAGTAGTTCATAGTCTGAGATTGTGTAAAGTTTCCAGTTTTCTTTTAGAACGTACGAAAAGCATAGCCCGACTGCTAGGACTGCTCATGACCAAAATGCTTGATTTAGTGAGACCTTCCTGTGTAACCCGATGCCATCTTGTGATAGAAACGTAATTGCATTTAGTGTCAGTGTCATTCATGTACCTGCCATTGCCATGCAATCTCCAAATTTGAATTTCCCCTCAGGACTAATCCTATGTTCAAGTTCAACAGAAAAACGAACAAGAAGACCATCCATTTTGTTATTGGCATTCAGCTATCATTATCAATCTATCTCTCTTATCTTATCCAGCTTTTAACCTATCCGCTTGTGTGTATTTTTGACGTACCTGTATGCGTATTTGATATCTGGATCCATGGGACAGTTTTTCTACCTATTGAGTGATATAATATGTTCTCTCGTTTTTTTCCTATTCTTTTTGTTATCTGCGTGTCCACTAATCTTTGTCACACTTCGTACATATTTAGCTAGACTCTCGATACGACTAATATTCAGTAATATCTCATATGTATGTATGTGTATATACATATATATATAGATATGTTATAATAATAATAATAATAATAATAATAATAATAATAATAATAATAATAATAATAATAATAATAATAATAATAATAATATAAATTATATGTTTGAGTTTGTTATATGTTTCAATCTGTGCTTGTTGAGTTAGCTTTTACAGACGCCAATGTGTAAATCAACCTCCTAATGTCCTAATGTAAATCATTGTTTTAAGTTTAGTGACAGACGCCAATGTTTAAATCAACCTCCTATGAGTCCTAATGTAAATCACTGTTTAGTGACAGACGCCAGTGTTAGCGTAAATCAACCTCGTAATGTAAATCACTGTTTAGTGACAGACGCTAGTGTTTAAATCAACCTCCCATTCCTAATGTAAAGCACTATTCAGTAACACTAACAGACACAAATGTTTACATCAACCTCCTAATGTAAAGCACTGTTCAGTAACATTAACAGACACCAATGTTTACATCAACCTCCTAATGTTAAGCACTGTTCAATAACACTAACACTAACAAACACCAATGTTTACATCAACCTCCTAATGTTAAGCACTGTTCCTTAACACTAACATACACCAATGTTTACATCAACCTCCTAATGTTAAGCACTGTTCCTTAACACTAACACTAACAGAGACCAATGTTTCAATCAACATCATAATGTAACGCACAGCTCTGTTCAGTAGCACTAACAGACACCAATATTTTTAAACCAAGGTCTTAACCTGAAGGACTGCTCAGTAAAAGATACAAATTATGTAAATATTTAAATTTAACCTCTTAATCTAAAGCACTGTTCAGTACACGACACCATTTTTAAAAAAGCAACCTCTTGGTTTTAATGTGAAGCACTGTTCAGTAACACTAGTAACACTCAGACACCAATGTATTACGACTGATTTGATTTGGATGCTGGCACTGTCTTCTAGAATTATTATTCCAGAACTTTTGCAGTTTTCTTCCCATGAAGAAATAAAAGAAAAGTACATGTATCGGTACCAGATATCATACTTTTGCTGTCTTCATTTGACTCAGGTGTGAACCCGTACCTGACTAAATGGATAAAAGGATAAATAATGTATTATATAACAAGACATTATCAAGGTGGGCCAAAAGTCCCATTACGTAAATATGAATGGCAAGCCATGACCTCAGCAAGGAGAAGGAACCCGATTGATTGATTGACTGATTACCAGGGTGGTCCAAACAAGAAAGGTCAATACAGGTACGGTCCATGTAGTAGTAGTAGTAGTATGCTACCTAGGCATACAACTATTCTATACCGGGGATCCAACGAAATGGCCTGCTTTCACCTCCAATCCATTCGAAGGTAGAACAAGGGTGGGGGGGGAGGAGTAGAAGTATGAACCCATTATAATCTATTTATTTTATCTTTCAAAGTTAATGAAGCTTTTTAAAGTGTGATAATGTTATACCTTCTACAAGTTCACTCATAATATATTTAAATGGTGTCTATCTCATCTGACAACGACAATTGCTACGTACTAGCATAATAATATTTTTTTAAACCACATTACCCTTATTAATATTACTTATGAAGGCAGTACGTCTGACTTTTTCGGGTTGATGTTTGTTTTTTTTATGCTGGGTGTTGTTTTTTTTGTTGTGTTTTTCTTGTTGCTTTTGGGGTTTTTGGGGTTGTTCTTTTTTTAAGGGGCTAGATTGGCCATATCCTCTAGATCTAATACCCCAGTACATTTTTACAGTCAGAAAATCTCTCAAATTATATGTGACACTTGACAGTGACAGTTCGGCTAAATTATTTTCTCTTTGTTTTTTCGGCCATCTTCCTTCACCTGTAGCAGTACCGTAATTCCCTCCTTTTGATTTAGTAAGTAAATGATACGAAGCGTGGGGCCCGTGACCATGTGGATGTTCTATGGGACATTCATGTTCAAGTTCAAGTCCTCTTCCATTACTTTCAATCGAAGATCGGGGGAAAAATCAAGGTAAATACGATATATTATGTAGACCTACATCTATGCATCAATATTTCAATGCCCTCCATGGGGTTCGAACAATGGCATTTCGCTCTATCAAACAAGAATTGTACCTCAGGACAGTTCCACCCTCTCAGTCACAGTCATCCGTTTTTCTTACATACATGATTTTTGTATTTTTCAAGTAACACCCCCCCCTCAACCCTGGTCCAAGCAAGTGTATTGCCACCTTGACCCATCAGAGACGAATGATAAAAAGGAGGTCCCGTGCAAATCACAACACTCTGTGCACATTAAAGATCCCTTAGCTGTATACATGCAGTTCGGGCTAAATCTTAAAACTCCTACCGAAAAACAACTAGATAACAGTTTCGATCAGTAATAGATCGGATCTTTTTCAGGACAGTAGGCTACCACCAAGATTTCACCTCAATTAACATTGTACATAATTTGACGTCTACGAAACTAGCATTTAATTAAGGAATGAGTCAAAATGCTCCAATTGCATAATTAACCTTCAACTTTGACCTAAATTCAAATGAAATCACTTCTTAGTCTTACTCTTACATTACATGAACACACCTTCATTCGTACTGTTGGTCACAATCTAAAGTGAGATTAGCACCAATATCTTCTCATCCTTTGTATTAATAGAATAGTGTAAGCCTCGAAGAGTCTATCATTTAAATCTGAACAGAACAAGAAAGTTTTGGCACTGAATTTGAAGCATTAATTGTGGTAAACAAACATGGTTGACAGTGACACAGCAGCGACTTCAGAACCACATAATTTGTATTGTCACCGTCTCTGAACTTGAGTTTGATAATGTTATTAATTGTTAATAAAATGCTCAATTTCCCTACCTTACAAGGCTAGCTTCTACAATAACTACTGTATCTATGAGATTGAGAGACTTCTTTTGTTTGATGTCATTATGCAATACTCCATACATGATCGTGTACATTCTGTTCACTGTTAGTGTTATTTCTGTTGTGATACAAATCCAAGACTCTGACATTCCTTTAGTCCTGGCTTTTCCCCCTTGCTTCTGTTGCTCAAATTGGAAAGCATACTTCAGCTGATGAAACAGTAGATTCTATTAATGGATTATTAGTGGGGTTTTTGTTTGTTTTATCTTCTTCTCTTTATCGAATAAAGCTATCCATCTATCCTTTTCTGTTATACTTAGGTAATGAATGGTAGCCATATATGTTCAATAAACTCTGTATTATATTTGTAGGGTATATGGATATAGTCAAAGAATTGAATCTCTAGGGGTTTTTTGGTGTGGGGAGGAGGGAGATGGAGTTAGGGGCTTCACATCAAGCATGCGTGTTTGGAGGAAATGAGAATAAAAAGATGACTGCACACGTCCTCCTCCTTCATCTTCTCTTCCTCATCAATAGCATCACTTTGAAATAGCAGCATCCACAAAAGAACGCTATACACCAGAATCGTATAACTTAATAGACTCATCATTAGGTACAACCATACTTAAGTGTCTGATTTTAAGTTTCTTCCTTTTTATTGTTGTTGCTGCTCTTGTTATTGTTGTTGACAAAGAAAACAAACAGACAGGATATTGGAGGGAAAAAAATGAAAACAAACACACTACGGCACACCAAAGTCACCAATCAATGATAAAAAACCCAATGAAAAACACGAAATTGACTTTTTCTTTTCGTTGTTGATATCATAAATAAAAGGTATGCATTATCTTAGGAATTTGTTTCAAGGAAAAGCACATACGTTATAGATAAAAATCACTACATTATACTATCAACTATAATTTGACAATTTCACTAATAAGGAAAAGCAATTGCCTAAAACTTATTTATTTCCACTGGTAGTGGTAGTGGTAGTGGCGCATTTCTTTTTAGTTATTTTCGTTTTTTGTTCTTTATTTCCTTTTTTTCCCCTTTCTTTTTATAGATAGATAGATAGCCTTTTGCTAGAAAAGATGAAAACACTATCATGGGGGGGGAGGATGTTGGGTGTCTGATCACTTTTTCTTTCTATTAAGACAGGCAATTGTAGAAGAAAAGAATAGAGGAGCTAATTTTTCTTGCGATAAAGGAAAGTTTTTTCCACGAAAGATATTAATCAATTGAAACGACAAGTTTTGGCATAGTTTCACGGCAAGATTTCCCCTTAATCTCTATAGTTTCTAGCAAAGTATAAAATCCATTATAATACAATTCAATGACCTTAATAGATTTTGCTCTATATAAAGATGATAAACACATATATATAAATATATATCATGATGACAATAGATAATACATCATAACAATAATAATAATATTATATAATAATAATAATAATAATAATAATAATAATAATAATAATAATAATAATAATAATAATAATAATAATAATAATAATATTAATATACTATGCGCCAAGCTAAGGTACGAACTGTAAGTTACAAGGAAATAAATGTTGATGGATCAAATAAAAATACAAAAGTCAAATGTGATAACAAGGATAAGATTTTCTGAATCTTTACACAACATATGTGTTAAGATGTTTCTAAAAATAAAAACATATATCTAAATTACCAAAATCTTTTAAGTTGAAACTAAATGGATGCTTGATAGTAGAGATAGATCTTCAATTGTAGAAGAAAAACAATATGATGAGATACCCGGTGTATATATATTTTCTCTGTTTGGGACACTAAAAAAAATAATAGAAAGACTTCATCTTGTTCTATAGATAGATACACACATAATGACACACCAAGATAGATAGATAGACATATAGATAGATAGATAGTATATATACAGTGATAGATAGATAGATAGATAGATAGATAATAGAAGTACATATCGGCTAACCGTTTATACATATCTCAAAGATAGATTAGCAATCGAATTGATTGGTATTACAACTATAGATTATGACACTAGCTCACTTAACCAGATAGATATAACTCAGATGGTACAAGTTGCAAACAACATAACATACTGTGAATGGAATAGATATGATAAGATGTTGTTTCTAAATACTTCTGATCTTGTAACTCAACCCACAAGCTTTTTTATAATCAACGATCTAAACATGTGCAAGGTGTTCAAGATAGATAGATAGATAGGTAAATTAGATAGATAGATGACGTTGGATAAAGATAGATATATAGACAAACAGAAAGATAGACACATAGATGGATCGATAGATGATACGAACAAGATACAGATAACAGACTCAAATCCAGTTATTAATAGACTAAATATACAGGATAGATCATCTTTCGATAAACCCTTAAATAGATAGATAGATGAATTGACCAACACAACTTGGATCATATAAATAGATAGAACTATAGATAATACAGATAGATAGTTAGACTATCCTTTTCTCTCTCTCCTCCCTCAAATAAAAACGCAATACCAAAGCGTTTTTTGAATGTCTGTTTTAAGACTTAAACGAGATTAAGGCTCGTGATATGTTTTCACTGGGAACTCTTGAGACTGAATCGTATGATAATAATTAAATTTTCAAGTCAGAATCACATTTGTATGTTTACAAAGTAGTTGGCGCAGATAAAAAAAAACAATAATGACGTAAAGAAATATAATCTCAAGACTAAGTAACAATACATACAAACAAACCCCAAAAACAACAAAAATATGCTTAAATGCATAGTAAATTCAGTCTTAACTTGTCAAACAAAAATTTGTTGGAGGCAGATATAAATTCAACGCAATTTCAAAGTGAGTTATCCTATATAATACAGGTATCCTATGTAATAAAAGGTATGCTATGTAATAAAAGGTATGATATGAAATAAAAGGTATCCTATATAATAAATGGTATGTTATGAAATAAAAGGTATCCTATATAATAAAATAACGATTGCTTTTTCTAATTGAAAATTAATATCAGAGAAATTATTGTGACTAATTTATGTAACTAAAGCTAAGGCCAGACAATACCAACAAAAAAAAGCAAATAAATCTAAAGCATTAGATGTAAATAGTATTATATTACATATACACACATAATCTGGCGTTTTAGAGAGTACACAAAACCATAGTTAAACAACGAAGTATCTCTGTCTTTATCTTACTGAAAATAGTGGCATGGATGCATGGGAAAGATAAATAATAGTTGAAACAGAAAATATAAATATGAAATAAGAAAAAGACCCTGTACATTTATATAATTGTCAACACATCATGTTATTTACGCTGGAAAGATCACTTTTTCCTTTCTTTCTTACTTCAGTATCTAAAGTTTTCATTGTGTTTGTTTTTTTCTTCTTCTTCTAATTCGTTAACGGGTTGGGTTGTTGTTGTGAGTTTTTTCTTTTTTTTCCTGGATTTTTTTTTTCCTTCTGCAAGTGTAAGTTTCCAACTGTCCACCATGAGGGGTGTGGTTTTGAGAGAACGTTCGATTTTGCTTTTAGCATTCGCGGAGTCATGACGTGCAGAGCATTTGTGCACTGGACCCCCCACGGTTTATGTCCATCTCCGGTAGGATTCTATGATATCATTAATATCAATCAAGTTATCAAGGCTGGTGCAGCCGAGATCACCAAAGTCGTGGATGTGGGTAAAATCAAATAATAACCAAGGCCGCCTTGGGTAAATACGGACTGGAGTTAACGACAGCCATGATTTGAACCCATGACCTTTGACTTGCCAGGCAAGCAATGAGCATTGGGATTCGTGACTACTTTAACCACTCAGGAAAGGGATTCGATACGTCACATCTGTTTGCCTAGAAATTCTAATAGAATGAGTTACGGTAGATTCTACATTAACTGGCAAAATAATACGCTTACACAAAAGTCAATGGAATATAAAATCAACACAGCATGCCCATGAAAACAAAAATGAAAACTTAATAATATTGAAACTACGTCAATTCGTTTCAGATTGTCATTCTGTTTTTACAATACAACACAGATAAAAGTTATTAATATTACAACAACACGTTGAGTTTTTATGATTTCTTGCTGCACATCAGGTATCTTCCTCCCCCCCCTCTCTCTCTCTCTCTGCCTCTTTCTGTCTGTCTGTCTGTCTGTCTGTCTGTCTGTCTGTCTCTCTCTCTCTCTCTCTCTCTCTCTCTCTCTCTCTCTCTCTCTCTCTCTCTCTCTCTCTCTCTCTCTCTCTCTCTCTCTCCTATATATCCATGTATATCTCTCTCTTTATAATACATCTTAAAATGTAATCTATCCCTCAGTTATATGACAATAAAAATCTCTTAAGTTGCGAAATAGAACTGGCTTAATCGATAAACGCATCTATAAAGACGAAGACATTGCAAGTCCACAACACCCAAACACATGCACAATAAACACACACACACACACACACACAATCACACTCTCTCTCTCTCTCTCTCTCTCTCTCTCTCTCTCTCTCTCTCTCTCTCTCTCTCTCTCTCTCTCTTTCTCTCTCTCTCTCTCTCTCTCTCTCTCTCTCTTACATCCAGAGACCTACACACAAACACACACACACACACACCTATCTTTAGAGAATAATAGATCGATATGATATGAGCAAGTTCTTTTATTCTAATTTTACATTATAAAACTCACACAAAACTGTAAGTGAAATGGAAAGTCATAAAACAAGATGCGGCATCGTGAAATATAAAATAAAGACCATAGGGTATGCCATTGACTGACATGAATGTTTAAATGGTATGTGATATGTGTTCAATATGGCATGTGTTCAATATGGCATGTGTTCAATATGGCATGTGTTCAATATAAGCTTATAATAATATGAATCTTTATTTATAAAAACAAATAATGGTTGTGGTTATGAATCGTGCTTGCATGAGAGTAATGAGAGGTAGTAGGTCTACATGTAACAACTTTCGAGAAAAGGCTGAAAGCCAATGTGGGATTGGAAAAGGAAACCAATTTAACAACCTAATAACTTGCACCTGAGTAGAGTGGGAAGTCTTTCCCAACGAACACAACGTCGAACCTAAATTAGCTAAGAATTCGAACCCGAACTTCATGATCCCAAATCGGGCAGTCGAACCACTGGGCCACCGACGCCATCAACAACCTTAAAAACACAGGTGAAATGGGTGGCATGTTCTAAAATAATATTTAAATGCCTTTTAATTAAACACACACAATAACAACAAAAACTACGACAAACAAACACACATGTTTTCATCTAGATCTAAATCTTATTGTTAATCTGGGGAAAATTGATGAACTTTGCAAATCAAAAGGGTTGTACATCAATGTTATAAATATAACATGAATGCATTGTTTCCCTAGTCATAATAATATCATGTAGAAAAATAATATTATGAAAATCTAAACAAAAAACTATAGCCTATATAATCTTTATAACATATTTAACTTGATAAGACTAAAATGAAATACAAAAACTTTATTTATTTTTATATGTGGTCACAAAGAGCAACATCCTACAATAATATTAACGTTTTAAATAAATATACTTTTACATTGAATGCAACTATTTCCAAATAAACCCTCGGTCTGAGAAGAGCAATAATAATAAAATAAGTAGATGTAGTACAACTATTTTGTGTCGGTATAGGCCCTACAGCCCGCTGGTCAGGTCAATACAACGTCGATAGATGAATAAATTAATCGATATAAATATATGAATAAATGGATGGATTTATAATAAAAATAGAGATAGATGGATCGATCAATTTGTCAATGGATAGAAAGATATATATATATATATATATATATATATATATATATATATATATATATATATATATATATATATATATATATAATAGATAGATAGATAGATAGGCGATATATATATATATATATATGTATATATATATATATATATATATATATATATATATATATATATATATATATATATATATATATATATATATATATATATAGAGAGAGAGAGAGAGAGAGAGAGAGAGAGAGAGAGAGAGAGAGAGAGAGAGAGAGAGAGAGAGAGAGAGAGAGAGAGAGAGAGAGAGAGAGAGAGAGAGAGAGAGAGAGAGAGAGAGAGAGAGAGAGAGAGAGAGAGAGAGAGAGAGAGAGAGAGAGAGAGAGAGAGAGATGAAATAGATAGATAGAGATAGATTTAACAAATAGATAGATATAAACAGTAAAAAGTGGAAATGTTGATTGATCGTTACACATACATCTTTATTATATATATATACATATATTTTATTATATATATATATATATATATACATATATATATAACAAGTAACAAGACAGAACATAGATTGATGGAAGGATGGACAGAGAGAGGGAAAAATTAGAAGATTTCAAAAATGTAGCATCATATATCTAGAAAGATCGTATTGCGTGTTGATGGATTGATAGAAATGGAGACAGGTCAGATTATTATTATAAATTCTGGGCGTATATAAATGGACGATTATCAAAGCACACTACATGTGTCAACAATACTGATAGATGTAGAGTGCTTATATATATATATATATATATATATATATATATATATATATATATATATATATATATATATATGTATATATATATATATATATATTATATGAATTATGTATAATCACTTATGCCATGTAAATCTGTAGGTATTTGTACAATTTTTGTCACATAAAAGCTTCATAAATGTGTATGGCTTCGAACTCAAACATACAGGAGGTCGACATGGCCCCGCGTAGCGCAGGCCGGACGAGCTGCCCATGTTTCAGCGTTCAGCCTACAGAAATGCAAACTGCCTAAAACCGCTTTTTCCATGTATACGTAATGCGTGGTGCATCAACAACGCTAAGAGAGAAATTTAACGAAGATGTTTCCCGTGCGCGTGATGCGCTTTGCGTGATGCGTGGTACACCTTAGTCAAATGTTCAGGTAATCGTTGTTTACGCATCACGCGTTACGCATCACGTATAATAACGTACACATTGAAAAGCGGCTTGAGAGATGAAAAAAGAGCCAATCATAAGAGCATTTAAAACAAGTCATTTATTAAAGCAAGGTTGGTTTATTTTCATGTTGTTTTTTGTTTTGTTACCCACAGGAAGCAAGTGTTTTCCAACGTTGTTTTTAGTCGATGTCAGACGCTCCTGTCTTGAAATTCCACAAGGAAAGCGACCAAAAAACTACGATCGTAAATAAACGTGAACTAAATTAAATGAACACTTGCCTACCACGAACCACGAACACTTCGTCGCACACCAAACGTCGGCCTTTGCTAACCTCGGTCGGGTCAGTGGTCGATAGATCAACTACAAATAACAAACACTATATTAGTCGCCACAAGAAAACTATAATATTGTGAATTAACAAGTACTATTGAGTATATAATATTAACAGCAACAGTCTTAACCTAGAAACGTCAATTAAATAATCTTATGATAACGTTCCTGTAGGACATGAAAAATGGCGAGTGTAATATGGCGAAATTCTGGGGTTGGCTGCAGCTGTTGAGTTATGGGATCGATGGCGCGAGGTTGGCAGGCGAGAGCGGCGCACGCGAGACCGAAGTAGGAGGGGAGGGTTTGGGAACCAGAGAGCAGAGCTGAGAGCTGGCTGCAACGAATTTTTTTTTTACGCCTGCTATGTTTGTTCGTCTAAAAATAAAATTTCATGTGGGAACAATCCATGGCAGATTTCGCGTTTGTAAATCATTTGCCTGCGGTTGGATATGGTGGATTTTTTCTCAGTTATTACATGTTGTTGTTGTTGTAGTAATAGTAGTAGCAGCAGCGGTAGTAGAAGTAGTAGTAGTAGTAGTAGTAGTAGTAGTAGTAGTAGTAGTAGTAATAGTAGCAGCAGTAGCAGTAGCAATAGTATACTAGTAGTAATAGTAGTAGTAGTAGTAGCAGTAGTTGTTGTAGTAGCAGCAGCAGTAGCAGTAGTTAAAGTAGTAGTAGTGGTGGTGGTAGCAGTAGTAATAGCAGCAGTGTCATCAACAGCAGTAGTAGTAGTAGTAGCAGCAGTAGTAGTAGTAGTGGTGGTAATAGCAGGAGTACCATCGCAGCAGCAGCAGCATCAGTAATGATAATGGTAGCAGTAGCAGCAGTAGCAGTAGCAGTAGCAGTAGTAGTAGCAGTAGCAGTAGTAGCAATAGTAGTAGCAATAGCAGCAGCAGTAATGGTAGTAGTAGAAGTAGTAGCAGCAGCATTAATGTTAGTAGGTAGTAGTAGCAGTAGTAGCAGCAGCAGTAGTAGTAGTAGTAGTAGCAGCAGCAGTAGTAGCAGTAGTAGTAGCAGCAGCAGCAGCAGTAGTAGTAGTAGCAGTAGCAGTAGTAGTAGTAGTAGTAGTAGTAGTAGTAGTAGTAGTAGTCGTAGTAGTCGTAGTAGCAGCAGCAGCAGCAGCAGCAGTAAGATAGATTGCCGACTCAAGTAAATGCCTGTCGAGTTTAATATGTTCTGATCAATATGAGTGTGACGATTGATTGGTCACTAAATCCACGAAAAGGGGACAAGCGGGAAAAGTTCACCACTCTTCACATACAAGGATTTTGAATTAAAACAGTCTCTTTGCTTTGTCTGACTGAACGATCAGTTTTGTGGACAAGGATTGATTTTTACCAACGTAATGAATCCTTTCGTACGATTCGATAAGAAAATGTCTTTTATACTAAAGAATAACATATAGACGATTTAATCAAGGGGTAACATCTACAATACAATTTGTATTGCGGAAAAAGCAGAGAAGGTCCGCTTTCAGAAGGATGAAAATAAAACGGGAAAACAGGAAATAAGAGAGAATATTGAGTCGATCTCAATAAAGGTCATTCATGACTTACCCAGGGACTACTATTGAGTCAGAAAGACCACGCTTTATGATTTTATTTAATTGCAATAACACAATAAAAAAGCATTTAAGCTCAAAGTTCTGAACTGGTTCATGGTGGATCATAAATGTACACAGATACTGATAAGTAATTACTTTCTCATTAATTCAATTGACAACATAATCTTTTATTGGGTATTTGAAAGAGCTTGTTTTCTGTCATCGGATTAATAGTTTGAATAAATTTGTTGGAAATCAAAATAATTTAAGGGGTTATTTCCATAGTGAGCCTATGTCAATTTTCGTGAAAAAAAGAGATAGAGAGATAATCCTAGGGAAAGAAAGGAAATCATACTTCCTGAAAAAAATGCAAGTGATATGATGAAAGTTCGTCGCGTTTACAACTCTTTGGAACTTGGAATTCCCAAAGTCAACAGTGCCACAGTCCATGATTTCTTTTGGCATTTATCTCTAAATGTCGTAATTGTGACTTAGGCACACTTGAAATGACCCCTTCAATAGTATAGCACTTGGAGGTAAATATCATGTCATACAAGTAGATAAAGACAATGAGGACAGAGAGTAGATTGCGGGGTCATCCATTTTGGTGAGCTGAGTTGACATGATAAATCGTACAAAAGTAAACCTGGCCAACGTTGTGGGCTCGGGAGTCTAGAGGCAAGATGTCAGCCTCTCAACCAAAAGGTCGTGGTTTTGAGCCCCGCCAACGGTTGAAAAATGTTCTCGAGCTTTTTCGAGCAGCATCTACTCCCCTAGTTCCATCGGAGACGGACGGTAAAAAGAAGTTCCGGTGTGCAGATTACAACGCTCTGTGTACGTTAAAGATCCCTTAGCTGTTTACAGGGCAGTCCGGGCAAAACTTTTACAAATCCAACCAAAAGCTCCGAGATAACCTCAGTTCTAAATGTGGGCAAATCAAATAACATCAAATCAAATCAAATCAAATCAAACCAAATCAAACCAAATCAATCCTAACGTTGCGGTAACCTGCAAACACAGTGGCTTCACATTCATCACGTTTTTAAAACTGGGAACCACTTTCAACTTGCATAAGTGGCGGGAGCTTTAAAACAATCATCTGTAATTGACATCGGAGTGGCATTAATCCATTCCCCTCTCACTGCCATGGCCACCTCATGACGATTTTGATTTAAGTGCTTTGATTTGATTTGATTTGATTTCATTTTACCCACATCCACAACTTAGGTGATCTCAGAGTTTTTGGTGGGATTTTTATTTTTGCCCGGACTGCCCTGTAAACAGCCAAGGGATCGTTAATGTGCACAGAGCGTTGGGATATGCACACGGGAGCTCCTTTTTTATCCTCATTCTTAGATGGGAGTAGGAGTCCAACTACCTGGACCAAAGGGGGGCGGGGAAGATTTTGCTCGAAAAAGTCGAGAAAATTTGTTAACCGCTGGCGGGGCTCGAACCCATTTCCTTTTAGTTGAGAGGCCGACGCCTTGCCTCTGGACGACCGAGACCTCCGGATTTAGTGCAGCAGTAAAATCTTTCCCGTCTTTCGCTCACCGAATTCAGCCAGCCATGAGATCTGTAAACAACTCATTGAAGGAAAACAATCCCAAATTCTTTTTTGTCCAAAGTTTTGCTCAAAAATGTTTTCTTTAATTTTTATTTCTTAAATGAATTCTGCGTCACAAATTACCCCCTTTCGCCTTCCTCCCATCCAGATGCGAAATATTCCAAATTTTTACGTTTAATTCAAAACAATTATATTTTGTTTTAATTTTCTGTCTGAGCTGCAAAGGCTTGAAAGACCAAGTGTGAAACTACAGTGCCTACACGTTTGATGATGTCATTAGCCACACGCAGGTTTTACCTGATATCAATGTCTTCTCTCCAAAACAGCATGAGGAATCAGGGAAAGTCGGTGGGAACTTGATTTGATTTACCCACATCCACAACTAAAGTGATCACGGGGTTTTTGTTAGGATTTTTTTTTATTTTTGCCCGGTCTGCTCTATTAACAACCAATGGATCGTTAACGTGCAAGGAATTTTGTGATATGCACACGGAACTTTATTTTTATCATCCGTCTCCGGTGGGATTAAGTGTCGATTCACCTACCTGAACCGGGGTGGTGGGTTTTTTTTAAATCGAGAAAATAATCATTCGTCGGCGGGGCTCAAACTCATTACCTTTCGGTTGAGAGGCCGACTCTTGCCTCTGGATCACTGAGTCCCCGGTTTTGCTCGAATAGGACAGGAGACAATTCATTTGCAATGTCTACTCTCCAAAGCCGCAAGGGGAAGTCGGCGAGACAGCGAAGCAACTGAACTTACAGCCGTAGACCGACGCGAGAGAAACACTAAAAGGAACAAAACAGGTCTAGTACTTCCAAGCATTGTTCTGACAGAGGTCATCCGGTTTCTGCGCGGGAAAAGAGTCCCGTAAAATCCGGTTGTAATGGCCAATAAAAAAGAGCTGAGATGTGTTTATTTTGTTATGACCAAGTACGATAAGTGTGTGAGAGTGTGAGTGTGTGCGTGCGTGTGTATGTGTGTGTGTGTGTGTCTGTGTGTAGGGGTGTGTGCGTGTGTATTTGCGCGCGCATTATGCTAATGTTATGTGGCCCCGAGACGAGTGAAGAAAGAAAGACCAGCAGATTGAGGTGGCTTGAAACAGTGGTGGTGGGGGGGGGCGATTGGTAAACTAAACTCATGAATTCTACATTGTCAGCTAGGCTCTACGTTAAACGTAAGAGAGCAAAAACGATGGTACAAGGTATATTTATTTATGTTCATTCGATAGCCCGACTCAAATGGATAAAGAGGAAGCTTAGCCAAAAATAGGGCCAACATTCAAATAAATTGCTTTCTATTAGTTTTTAGCATTTTCTGAAGTTAAAAATACTTGGAACTTAACATACCAAAAAGTTTACCAAAAATCGGAGGTCTGGAACATGGATTTTTTAGCGGTCAAATCAGTAACAAAATTGTGTTTTTTACAATTTCATATAAGATTTGTTGAAACTGACACAAGTTTCAATGTGCTATAAAGATAAATGCGCAACAAGGGAGAATCAAAAGTTATATTAATTAATATTGTAATATGTTACAGAGGCAAAGGGCGTTTTCACAATTTCAAAGCTGATTTTCTCAAACGACATAAATCAACGTCATATTTTCTTACTTTCGTTTTCTTTTAAAAACATCAATATTCAACTAAAGTCGTCTTTCTTTTCTTTATCAGTTCTTTCTACCTTTCGGTGTATGGGTTCAGATGCCCCAGATGATCTTTCTCCAGGATACCCTGTCCTGACATTTTCTGTTTCCTTCCAAAAAAAATAATTTCTATGCTTCAATGTCTATTTTATATCTTCTTCCTACTTTCTCCGAGGTCTGCCTTAGTCTTTTTACCCTGGGCTTTAGCACTGTATACTGATTTAGCTATTCTATTGTCATTTATTCTGTTTACATGCCTAAACCATCTCAATTGATTTGTTTCAATCTTAGTTTTTATGCCATCTGCTTTGGTTTGATCTCTTATTGTTGTGTTTCTGATTTTGTCTTTTTTAGTTTTCCTACTACTCTTCTTAGATATTTCATTTCAGTTGCCTGTACTCTACTGTATTCTCTACTGTCTAAGATCCAGGTTTCGCTACCATAGAGGAGAGTAGGACAATAAACTGTATTGTAAACTGCCATTTTGGTTTTTGTCGACAATTTTTACCTACCTACAAACGCCTTTCCTAGATGGTTATATATTGTACTTGGCTTTTGATTCTCTGGCTGATTTCTTCTCTTATTTTTCCCTCTGAGTTAATCATTACTCCTAGGTAATTGTAGCTGTCAACTTGTTCTAAATTTTTCGTGCCCAATTCAAGATTTTGTGTTTTAGTTTCCCTAGTTACTAGCATTGTTTTGGTTTTCTTTGCATTTATCTCATTCCTCTTTATTTAGTTCATTGTTCATAATGTTGATATTGACTGAAGGTCACTTTCTGATTTTCCAAACAGAACTAAATCATCGGCAAATGAAAGCATTAATACATTTTTACTGGTTTGAGCTTCCACATACCTACATTCATTTTCTTCATTTTTGAGGATGCCTTTGTGATTGAATCTATGAATGTGATAAACAAAAGAGAACGTAGGACACAACCCTGTCTTACTCCTATATCTACATCAAATTCTGCAAATATGTTTCCAGCTACTCTCACTGCACATGTTGGTTTATTGTAAAAACTTTTAATGGCTTCTATTAAATTTTGCTCTACATTGTGTTCTTTTAAGGAATGCCATAGTTCGTGCCTCCTCACAGTGTCAAATGCCTTTTCTAAGTCAATAAAACACAGGGGCAAGTCAATGTTTCTTCAATGATTTTTTTCTATTATTTATTTAATTGTAAATATGTGGTTTGTACACTTCTTCCTGGTCTAAATCCACTCTGATACTCTTCAATCTGATCCTCTACTCTTTTCCTTAGTCTCATTTCCAGTATCCTGGCATATGCTTTTCCTGGAACGTTAACTAGTGATATCCCTCTATAGTTTGAGCATTCCATAGTTGATCCTTCCTTATGTATTGGTACTACCGTTCCCTTTTCCCAGCCGTTTGGCACCTGTTTGGACTTTCATGCTTGTTGGCGTATTGCATGTAGTAGTTTGTCTGCCTCTCGCCCTTGGTTTTTAATCATTTCTGGATAAACTTGATCTGCTCCTGGGGCTTTTCCTAATTTTACGTTTCTTATAGCTGTTTGGATTTCTTCCATTGATATATCTACATCTTCAACTGTCTCCTCTAGATTAATTGGTACTCTTACTAATTGATCTTTTCTCCTTGTTTCATACGTTCTGGAGGGATTATGTAATTGGCGAAAATGTTCTTGCAGTCCGAAAGTTTCTGTCCTATTCCTTGACCATTTTTCTTGCAATCTGTATCTTGTTCTATTTCAAACTTGCATGTCTTAATGATCTGTATCTTGTTCTATTTCAAACTTGCATGTCTTATTCCTTTTGACCATTTTTCTTGCAATCTGTATCTTGTTCTATTTCAAACTTGCATGTCTTATTCCTTTTGACCATTTTTCTTGCAATCTGTATCTTGTTCTATTTCAAACTTGCATGTCTTATTCCTTTTGACCATTTTCCTTGCAATCTGTATCTTGTTCTATTTCAAACTTGCAGACGTCTTGGTAAGAAGAGCAGCATCCTAGCCTATTCAAAATGTCAGCCAATGAGCGTGAGGAAGAAACTGCTTGACTGAACTATAACTGCAAAGGAAATTCTTCTTGTAATAAATCATGCAAGAACTGCTTGGATCATGGTCTGTTCTTTGGTGGCATGATTAAGGTCTTTTGATTTCACTTTCTAACGCTCGAAGGTATTCTCGAAAAATATCCAATTATTCTTTTCAGTTGAGTTTCTCTTTTGTCGTTAGTCTGATAGACACTGCTGCGATCCTCCCCATTCCATGTTATTTTACTTCCTTCTTTTTCATACACACACACACACATACATATAGCCTTATGTCCGTATTTTTTGTGTCAACTTCCTGTCAGCAGTCTACTACGTAGTTGACTTGATGCCGTTACACCTTCATTCCTGAGCATGACAGCTACTTTCGGCTGTTTTTTACGCCGTGCTGTGAACCTTTTATATTTAGCTGTCATTTATGAAGGCGAAAGTAAAGATGTTTTCTCGTTATGGTAGCATGACAATTTATTCCCCCCAACTTCTCTCTGCTGGTCTTTATACATTGAAGAAGTACCATTACGTATTGTGTTGAAATATTGAAATGAGCTTTATTGTATAAAATACATGTTCATCCTTGAACGTAAGACCGAACACGACATGGCAACTTTTGAGTTCCTTCATCCTCTTCTGTTCCCTTTCGTCTATTTCTCGGGCTGTCTGTCTTTCTGACTCTGTCTGTTTGTCTGCCTGTCTGTTTGTCTGTCAGTCTGTATGTCTACATACATGTGTCTCTCTCCCTCACTCCCTCCCTTCTCTCTTCTCTCTCTCTCTCTCTCTCTCTCTCTCTCTCTCTCTCTCTCTCCCTCTCTCTCTCTCTCTCTCTCCCCTCTCTCTCTCTCTCCCTCTCCCTCCCTCCCTCTCTCTCTCTCTCTCCCTCCTGTCCCTCCTCCTCCCTCTCTCTCTCTCTCTCTCTCTCTCTCTCTCTCTCACTCGCGCTCTCCCTCTCCTTTCCTCTATCCCTCTATTTTTTCTTTTAACCTGCTTTTTGATCCACCCGCATAAAAGAATCTATTGAACTTATCTTCTTGTTTACTTAACATACATCAATCCATCTATCTAAGATAACGTACTTTCATCAGCACAAAATAATTAACATCTCCAAACCAATGCTACAAGAAGAAAATGCCCCGAAAGAATAACAATGTGCAGGTGTGCAGCGGAGTGCAATGGCTCAAAAGTGGTCCAACGGTACTCCATACTTTGGCAGACTTTAACTTTTACTTTAAGCATTGACAGTGTGGTGGTGGGCTAGCAAGGAGGTCATGACAGACAGACAAATAGACACCTACAAGGCGACGCGAGTGATAAGCCAACGTTCCGCGGGAGTATGTCGTGCTTGGCGGAGAAGCGTTAAGAGACGTTTTTCAATTTAAAAATGTCCCACAACGGATTTAAAATGCTGTCGGTCCTGGACTAAAAGATCTTTAACCTGAATCGATTTCAAGCTTTATGTGGGGTGGGGGTGCCATTTTTGTCGAAAATGAGACAAATCTAATCTATCATACTAGACTAGTGAGGACAGTTCATTCCGTCATAATGAGATCATAAAAGAAGCTCAGTATCGATTCTTTAGATTTATAAACGATACAGGTCTGTCTTTCAACACAGCTGTTATACAATAAACCAGAAATAGTATATAAAGTATAGCAAGTTGGTACTCATTTTGATCGTTACAGAAAAACGCTATCCAAAACAAGCTTATTTGAGGATCTATTATGAATATTGCCTTAGATCTTCCGGAAAATACGGAACATATTCCGCGCACCTATTATCCAAGGGCACCATCTGAAAATGCTCATGCACTTGAAACAGTGTCAATAAGAAGTAGTTAAGAGCCTCTCAGGGTTTTAGGATCTTTCAAAGTATTATCCTACTCTTTTCTTAGGTTTACGGGAGAAAAAATAGATTCAAATAACAGAAAATAAGAGAAAAATACGATTTTTCAAATGTCCTTATTTGTTCATTATTTCTATCTACTTTAAAAAACGTACCTTCAGGAAATTTGGTATGAATGATAAGTGGGGGAAACAAAGAAACGATCAAATAATTTTTTTCGATATGTATTATGGTTTGGGGAAAATTGAATTTTTTGTACAATATTTTTGCATATTTTTTATTCTTCTCATATGCTATGTTCAAAAATTCATAAAATCAAAACTTACTAATAAAATAAAAAAATTGATCTAATTAAATTTAAATATTGTATCAAATAAGGTGTGTGCCAAGTTTGAAAGAAATTTGTGGAAAAATGAAAAAGCCTATCGATAGCGAACTTGGTGAAATTTAGAGGCAAAACCCGTTTCCATGGCAACCGGATGCGTCAGAAGAAAAAAAAACAACGTCATATTTCAACTCATTACACCATGCCCATTACACCTATATATAAGTTAAATTCATAGGAACAAACGGGAAAGTTTTCCACTCCAGGACTTCCCCCCCCGACGAGTGTGGTAGAGAACGACAGCAAGGGTTAATTTGGGTTTTTGATTAGAATTGGTTTGGGTTTCTTTTTTCCAGGTGGTAGCCAAATTCATGTGATACTGAATAGCCTTTTTTTATTCATTGTTTTTCCAGTCGGTCGTATGAGTCTTATTGTATTTGCTTGTAATCGCAAAGAGTTTTTTTTTTTAATAATCCACACCCCGTTGCCACGTAATCTTCTATATTTTTAAGGTCAATAATACGAAGGAGCCACAGTGGTGTGAAGTCGAAGGCGAGAAATGACAATAAGTGACAACTTCACTAATAAAGACAGAACAAACACGTGACGTTTCGGGTATAACCCTTCGTCAGACAACAAACGAGAAATAACTAGAATCTAGATCTAGATCTAAGCACTACGTCAGGCATCACACAATGTGATGTCAGAAGAAAAACAGAAAGGAGGAAGAAAGAAAGAAAAAGACAGTGATGATAAGAAACGTAGTAGAGGGGGATGTGAAGAATATATAGGCGCGAGAATGGAAAATTCAGATCTAGGATTGGGTACAATCAATCTTGATGGTATGAACGTTTTTCATCACTTCGTATAATTTTCTCTGAGTAATTCCCATAGTCGGGCACACGCTATCCCTATCCCTGACCCTTCACCATCCTCTACCCTCTTCCATCCCATCCGCCCCCCACCCCAACACCACCCCCACGAAAATATCCCACGCTAACTCTCTCTCTCTCTCTCTCTCTCTCTCTCATTCTCATTCTGTCTGTCTGTCTGTCTGTCTGTCTGTCTGTCTGTCTGTCTCTCTCTCTCTCTCTCTCTCTCTCTCTCTCTCTCTCTCTCTCTCTCTCTCTCTCTCTCTCTCTCTCTCTCTCTCTCCTTCTCTCTCTCTCCTTCTCTCTTTCTCCTTCTCACCTTTTATTACTTACTTATTTTCATATTTCTGTTTTTCTTCTGGCATCACATTGTGTGATGCCTGAGGCAGTGCTTAGATCTAGATTCTAGATATTTCTCGTTTGCTGTTTGACGAAGGGTTATAACGAAACGTCCCGTGTTTATTCTGTCTTTATTAGTGGAGTTGTCACTTATTGTCATATCTCGCCTATATTTTTTTAAGTGAACATTTTGCCTGTGTAAAAAATTGACAGTATTCTTACAAGTAGGCTAATTGATAATAATGTTCTTGAGTTTTGATCCGGTTGCTGTTTTTATCTTGAAGGTTTGTTAAGATTGCATCCTACTGCTTGACTTGATAACGTTTTATCACCACTTAGGATAAGGGTTTAAGGGTTTATATATGGACATCAAAAATTTAAAATAGTTTCATGTCCTTAACGTGGACATTACTTTTGTTTACCTAGAGAGTCGTTCAAATACTATAATAGTATGTGTATGTCATGTAGATTGTATAAATTGACTTATCATGAATACCAGTGTAAATCAATATTGTGTAAATGTACTCATTATGAATATCGGCGTAAAACGATATTGTGTCAATTTACTCTGCAAGGTTTCCAGGACCGAGGCCTTTTTGTATTATTATTGTAGCGCTCTCCAGCTTACTGGAGTTACAAAATGTTGTTTTATCATCTTCATTTTAAGTTGCTTGATTAAAAAATCTTGTCTCCTACAGTTCACCTTGATCCTGTGTCAACTCCGATGTGCGAACAATGTAGTGTATAACCTACATTATAGAGTAGGGTCAGCGTTCCAATAAACCGATCTTGTTTTCATTGCAGTTCTCTCTCTCTCTCTCTCTCTCTCTCTCTCTCTCTCTCTCTCTCTCTCTCTCTCTCTCTCTCTTATCAATTTATGTTTTTTGTTCATTCTTTTGTTTAGGGTAGATGGATGGTATGAACTGTAAGAAAGGTCAAACTCGGCTATGGACTAACGACGTGTCACCGAATGATTTCTGACAGTTGACAGGAAGCGGAAACTATTCAAGTTGTTGTTTGGGTTTCCTCCCTTCCTCGCTCTTCCGTTTCTACGTATATATGACTTGCACTTTGAGTGTTTATGCTTGTAATGTGTGTGTTCGTGTGTGTATGTGTGCATGTGTGTATGTGTTTGTGGGTGTGGATATATGAACAGGGAATTGGAGACAGAGGGAGAATTTGATTTAATTTGATTTGATTTACGCACATCCACAACTAAGATGATAGGCCGTATCGGGGTTTTTGGTAAGATTTTTTATTTTTTGCTCTGACTGCCCTGTAAACAGCCAAGGGATCTTTAACGGGCACAGAGATTTTGTGATCTGCCACGGGATTTTATTATTATCCTCCACCTTCAATGGGGTTAGGTGTCGATCCATCTACCTGGACCACGGAGGTGGGAGTGGGGGGGGGGGGGGGGGGGGTAAGGTTTTGCTCGAAAAAACGAGAAAAGTTTTCAATCGTTGGCGGGGCTCGAACCAACTAGATCTACCTTTTGGTTGAGATCCCAACACCTTGCTTCTGGACTATCGAGCCTCCCGTGTAAGGAGAAAGCGATCTCATTGATTAAAGTTATTTGCATAGGAATGCCTTTTCGGATTTGCAATCTGAGCAGAGAGCTTATCGCCCTGATTTAAGCATTCAACCATTCTCTTGTTCTGACACAGGCTTTAAAACTGCCAAGAAAAGCCATTTGAGTGCAACTTGTAAACACAGACTCAATCCATTTTCTGACGGCGATTACTGCTTCAAAGCAAGCCTCCTGGGTCAGAGGGCCGAAACTGAAACGCCGTTTGTGTGCACATGAATGTGTTGGAGTCAATGAACTTTTACTGTTGCATTTAAGGCAACGACTTTAACCAATAATAATTTAAAGGCTTAGTCGTTGATCTAACAGAGCAAAGTTTTCAAACTCAAAGGCACATCTAAGACGTCATTTTTAATAACGAATCAGCAACGCAAAATGTTTGTATCACGCATCACATAGATTGCATCACTCACACATAGAAATACCTCATTTAATTTTTTTCACAATCGTTGTTAACGCATCACGTATCACACATTACACAGAACGCATCACTCACACATGGAAACACCTCATTTTATTATTTTATATATTCGTTGTTAACGCATCACGTATCACGCATTACACAAAACGCATCACTCACACATGGAAACACCTCATTTCATTTTATATATATTCATTGTTAACGCATCATGTATCACGCATTACACAGAACGCATCACTCACTCATGGAAACACCTCATTTCTGTTATTATATTAATATAATCGTTGTTAGCGCATCATGTATCACGCATTACGCAGGTATCAATAAATATTTAAACAATACGGTCACAATTTATCTCACTGGTACAAATAACATCATTATCATTGAGTGCGTGTGTGTGTGTGTGTGTGTTAGTGTGTGTGTGTGTGTGTTCGTGTGTTGTTTGTATGTATGTGTGTGTGTTGTTGTTTTATGTTTCCATGCAGAAGATGAGAGAAATTCAATTCAATTCAATTCAATTCAATACAACTTTATTGTCCTCATAAAGGCACATCATCTTCGTTCGCAACGATCTATAAAATACACATTATGTACATTAGAATAAAGAATGTATATTATTATGTAAATATTATAGAAGTAGATAGTAGTCAATTAATTAAATTAGAATGCATAATTTGTTAATATGAATATATATGACGGAAAAAAAAGGTGTACATATCACAGTAAATCATGGCAAAAATTACTAAAAATGTTGTTTTACAAACAACTCTGAGAATGCGAGAAGCTTAAAGATATAGTATATTATAAATGTGATATTATAAGAATGTCCTCAACCACCAATTTGTTAAGTTGTCCTTCATTGTGCGTGTGTGTGTGTGTGTGTGTATGTGTCAGTCTCTCTCTCTCTCTCTCTCTCTCTCTCTCTCTCTCTCTCTCTCTCTCTCTCTCTCTCTCTCTCTCTCTCTCTCTCTCTCTCTCTCTCTCTCTCTCTCTCTACTCTCCCTCTCTCTCTACATACATACATACAAGATATACAGGAAGCATCTAGAAAATAAAACAACAAAGGCAGGAAGAAAGGCACAGGACAGAGATATATTAAGAGATGTTGTCAGTAATGCAACGTCTTATGAGATGTGCAGTTGATGATGATAACGTCATTTATGTCCACCATAGCCTTTGTTTTCATGGTTTAGATAGGAGTACCAGTTACGTATCTAAGGAGTTCAATGTGTGTACAAGGGCCCTCCTAGATTTACCGTTCACCTCTAGTATCGAATCTATTTTGGATACGGTCCATTATTATGCTCAGAGAACAAAAGTATCCACATCACACAAGCAAATAAAACGAAAAACTTTGGAAGTTGAAAATAAGAAAGGGTCGACCACTTTGTTATTGCTTAGACAAAGATCAGTTCCTTCCACATTGTTTGTGTCGTCGATTGGGTAGTGCAGGATATGCCTCTACACTCAAACTAGCAGTCCCACATGTAGTACAACATTGCAGAGGCCAATGATTGCTACAATAAGGGACAATAAAATACCTGCAACACAATTCTTTGCCACCTACGGGTTCATGGTAAAGGCAGATTATGTATATAAAGAATGTATGAGTGTATGTAGTGTACAGATGTATATCATGTATGTATGTATGTCATGTATGTATGTATGTATGTATGTATGTATGTGTGTATGTATGTATGTATGTATGTATGTATGTATGTATGTATGTATGTATGTATGTATGTATGTATGTATGTATGTATGTATGTATGTATGTATGTGTGTATGAAATGCATGTAAAAAGTTGTAAAGAAGTTGTTTTTTCCAAAAATAATTCTTGACCGAAAAAAAGCACTGCCATCCGCTATCGTAAGTTAAATGTCAAATGCAAAAATGGTTTTCTTTACAGACAAGCAAAAGTAGCATAGAAAGAACACGGAGAGCATGACATGTATTTTGGGAGTAAAGTTTTTCTGATACATGTAATAAACATTTATATGAGCACATATAAATTCATGTTTAAAAGCAACAAGTTCTCGGTGCTTAATTAACAGGATCTTACGAGTATTGGGCAATGGTGCCAATGCAATACCCTTTCTTTTTTTCTTTTTTTTTACTTGTGTGCGACAGCGTGAGTGTGGGAAACAGGATGCTGGTGATTAGGCAACGCTCATCCATTGCAGGGAAGCACTCTATAGATGCCCTCCAGTGAGTTCTGTCTCCTGCTTTCCTGTGCCACATTGTGCCCACATTGAGGGGGGGGTCGGTAGTCCAGAGGCAGGGCGTAAGCCCCTCAACCAAAAGGTATTGGCTCCGATCTCCGCCAACGGTTGACAAACTTTCTTGATCCTTTTCGAGCAAAATATACACCCCCCCCCCCCCAACCGCGCCTGGTCCAGGAGGAGGATCGACACCTTTTTTTTCTTCTTTTTTTTTTTGCGAACTACAGTACTGGATGGAGCAGATGTTTTTTTTTTTTTTAGTACTCAGTAGTCAGAGTTTTTTTTGTTTTTTGCTCATTTACATTTTTTAAAAATTATATTTTATTTAACAATTTAAATAAAACATTATGTCATGAAGAGATTATTTCACTGAAAATGATAATATTATAAGGATTCTTCAACATTATCAAGGGCAAATAAAGGGCAAACAGAAAATGACTTCCATCAGGAATCATCGATCAAACTCTGGCAGATAACCATCTTAGAATTACAGAAGATAAGAGAAGATTAACTTGAAAAGTTAGGTATATTTTATATATATATGGATCATGTCAGCGAGGCGTGTGTGATTACTGTTAGTGTTACCAGCCTGTTGATTTTCCATGATTGTTTTCATCACATGTGCTTGGTTTTTTCCATCGTCCTCGCTGTCTGGCGTGATATATGTGTCAGGAAGGTGTAGATCTATGTTCTCGTTGTGTTTCGCTTCTGTCTCCGTGTCGTTTATGTCGTTTGATTCACTGGTTATGTTTTCGACAAAGGTTGTGTCAGGAAGCGGCGATGTTATGGTTGACACACTGAATGAATGGATAGCACCGACCTGACTCTGGGTTGACTCTGTACTGTTGTTGTTCGTTTGTTGAATGTCAACACTCACGGTTTCTTTATTTTCAATAAAGTCCGTGTTCGTAGATGTGTCGTCAAGGGGCGATGTTATGGTTGACACACCGAATGAGTGTATAGCACTGTCCTTATTCTGGGTTGACTACAGGTTGTTGTTGTTTGTTCGTTGAATGTCGGCACTCGCAGTTTCTTCGTTTTTAATAAAGTCTGTGTTGGTAGATTTTGTTGCTGTCTCCGTTGTTATTCTTCTATGATGTTGTTTTCTAAGTTGGTCTCGTCTTATTTGGCTCGGTGACTTCCGTCTGAAGCTGCCAGGAGTCGAATGATGCCTCGCCAACACGCTCATGTCGTCCATGACCATGCCATCAAAACGAAGGACGAGGGTAGTGCACTCTTGATGTCCAGCTACTTTGAATGAGGAGAGGTGAGATTCCTCTAAAATGCTGTTGATAAGACATTCCAGATCGTCGGCAATCAGCTAACTGGCATACTAATGTCGTTCAACAACAAAATAAATTTGAAATCATAAAATGAACGCGAGCTCGCTCACCCACGTCTGGCCTGCTCGGTAACCAAACCGGAAGTCCGGGGGATCGACACCTAATCCCATCGGAAAAGGACGATAAAAGGGGGCCCCGTGTGCACGGTAAAGATCCCTTGGCTGTTTACAGGGCAGTCCGGGCAACAATTTAAAAATCCTACCCCCGAGACCACCTTAGTTGTGGATGTAGATCAGATCAAATCAAATCAAATCAAAGTGCTCACGTTGTCGCTGGTCTTCCTGGGTTTCTGTGTTCATTTCTTGGCTGCCATTATTGTACTGGTACCAACTTTTTGTCCATCTGTTGTCTTATTATATTGCTATGTCGTCTATCCATTTCCATTTTTGTCTGAGTAATCTGTTTGAGGACGTCAGGGACCCCTTTTCTTTTTTCTTATTTCGATGCAAGACATATTATGTTGGAGTCTGATATTGTAGCATTTTCCTCTTCATTGCTCTCTTGGAGGTTTGCAGTTTTCTTGCCAGTTTCTTCGATAATGACCAGGTCTTGCACCCGTGTGTCATAATGGGTAGCACACATTAATTGAATACTCTTTTTATCCATGAACACAGGGGAGACCTTTATCTCTGGTAAGTATGTTATTTTTAATTTGGTCATTGCAGTTATCATAGAAGACAAAAAATGATAATGTACTCTCTGCACTTGTCTACATAAAAATGCATTGCATAATGCTGATTTAATCAGCGTTGATTGTCCGCCCTCTGAGGTCACAGATAGCTGTAACGCTCTGATGTAGGCACGTTATACTACGAAAGTTGAGATAGGCCTAAAGGGTCCTAGGTTTTCTGTTACAATAAATATTCAAAACGTCGCAACGGTGTAATAATAACCAAAAAAAACGCCATCCGGTGTCAGTTGGTTAACATCTTCTTTCAGTTATTTTTGTTATTGTTATTGGCTGGGCTCCCATTGGCTGTGGTTAAATCCTCCTTTATATCGTATTAATTAATTTCTGAAGCATTTACTACGATTTCCTCGCTATTTCCTCGCTCTGTTGAATGCTAGATTACAAGTCTTAGAAAAAAACCATTATTACAATCGCGACGGCCATTATCACTGAGAATCGATACCGGCATTATGTGTTACGTCGGCCTCCATACCAGATGTTGGGAAGGTGTCACTCACATTTCTTGCGCCAAATTGCCCAACAGGTATTACGTAGTCAGTAGTGAATATAGAATCTATATGTCAAATGGGATGCTAACTCGTTTACGTTAACAATCCGGAAACTATGCAGGAAGAAACTGATTGGATATAGGTGGCCTATAGTTGCATTTTAAATGTGTGTCTGTGTGTGTATGCATGTATGTGTGTGCTTATGCGTATTTGTGTGTTTTGGGCACATATGGGTTTGACTGTGTACACGTTTTCTAACGGGTGTGTGTGTGTAGCGTGTGTGTGTAACACCAACAAATAGTGAGGCAAGGGGCATGTCGGAAGTGAAATAAATGACATTGACATGACATTGAAGCCCCATAGGATTTAAGACGAGACAAATGCGAGGAAAAGGCATAAACAAATCTGAGCACAATCGCTTGCGTATGTCGTCATAACAAATCCCATCAGTATTTACTTTCAATTAAATATCCCAAGAGCCCTGATTGAATACACAAAGAGAATGAAGGAACATTGTGATAAGCTATTTACTTTAGCATAGGGCAGCTGACATGGAGAATTTGGACGTGACCGAACAGCCATACTGCAATGAGGCGATAAACAAACACAAACATAACACCGTGAGAAGTTACGAAACTTGATTAAATTTAAAGAAATTTGTTTCCAAAACTAAATTCTATTCGCAAGTCTGTATCCCTTGCACCATAATTTGCCTTATCAATGGATTCCATACATAAAATGTATGAAACTACAATGGTTATTAATTATAATATTGAGCGAACACGAAAACAAAGTAAACTAAACAAAATTAATAACAAATTGTTTTTTAAAAAAGACCTCACAAATACTAACAACAGCTAAAATGGCAAGAAAAATAGTGACGGAAGAAAAGAAGAAGAAGAAGAAGAAGAAGAAGAAGAAGAAGAAGAAGAAGAAGAAGAAGAAGAAGAAGAAGAAGAAGAAGAAGAAGAAGAAGAAGAAGAAGAAGAAGAAGAAGAAGAAGAAGAAGAAGAAGAAGAAGAAGAAGGAGAGGAGAAGAAGAAGAAGAAGAAAAGGAGAAGAAGAGGAAGAAGAAAAAGGAGAAAGAGAAGGAGAAGAAGGTAGAGGAGAAGGAGGAGGAGAAGGACAAGAACAAGAACAACAACAACAACAACAACAACAACAAAAGTAAGAGCAAGAACAATAAGAAAAATTAAAAGAAGAAGAAAAAGAAAAAAGAACTACAAAAGAAAGAAGGATAGTGACAAAGACATTGTTGCAGCAGCAGCAGCAACAACAGTAGTAGTTGCAACAGCAGAGATAATGCCAACAACAACAACAACAGCAGAAGCAACAACAATGCGTTGATGTCTAGAGCTGACTGAAAATATTCATTTGGTTTATGCAGTGTTGCCGAGCGGACTGATATGGATAGGTCAGAGATAAAATGTATATTGGTATTAATAGGTTAATAGATAAAAGAATTATTATAATAGTTCTATAACCAAAGTGGATGAAACTTAATTTAGGACAAATGGCAAACAAATCTCAAAGCATTGATGGGCGTATACAAATGTGAAATACCTATTATGGTCGATACTTGAAAATACATTTTTGAGGAGACCAATAATTAATTTACTTATAAAATTATAGAAGAAGCATTCAGTTATTTCACGATTCATGAGCCGCTTACTTTGTAGTCATGTATGGAATGATGCGTAAGGCATTGCACATTTTCAAAGATGCCACTCAAAGTGAAAAAACCCTTCACGTTGACGAGATAAGAAGGACTAATGTGAATGGCACTTTTCTTATCAAGACAAAGCCTTATCATCACCGAGGTAGCCTATAATTATCTGTACCGGTAACACAATTCTCATGCGATGAAGACCTTTGCTTCTTTCACCTCATCCACTTTGGAAACCGTGCTTGGTGCGTACTCAAACCCCCAATGAGATGGACTAGTGTGCTTGTTGACTACAAGTCTAAGCTACATTCTATATCATGTACTGGGTTTACAATTCTAAACCTTAAAGGAGTAGATAGAATGACCTATAATCTATGACCCAGCTGAACACAACAAAATTGCAACAGATTGGCCTATATAATTTAATTACTTGCATTTATGGTGCTGAAAAGTTATCACCAGTATGCATGACGTTTGATTCAATGTTGTTTAATTCTTGTGTGTCACTCGAGCAGAGCATTTACAGTTTTCGAATTCAATTTAATTCCAAAAACTTAATAGCCATGCGTCATAGAAAAAACTATAATAACAATAATTATTATTAACAATAGTCTTTGGTCAAAGTCACAATACGGAAACCTTGAATAGATCAAGTCCCTGACATTTCTGCAAGACACGTGATAATCGTATATTATATCATTTTATAATATTATTATTGTATGCTATACGTGAATGCTGAGAGCAAAACTTGCTTTCAATATTGACGAGTTCTGGTGACGTGTATTATGCAATTAATACAACAAAATACCACCGTAGACTGCCAAATACAGAGGTTTTATAATACAGAGTTTACGTCTAAGCTTAGAAAGCTGTAAAGATACAGGATACTACTAGTGGGACGAGGTGTCAGTGGATATAACAGCTGGTCGTGATTGGATTCGTAAGAAAGGCATTGAAAGAGTGTAGTGAGCTTGATTGCTAGTGCGCTTTCTTTTCATAACGAGGCGATGGACGCCGAACCAGGAGGTTGCTGGTTCAGTTCTTTAGGGGCTCAAAGATATTTTGTTCTTGTCTATTTCTTCGTTTTTGTTTTGTCTTTGCTCCTACATGACTTTATTACTATTAATTGCTCTTATTCTTTTCCACAGATTGGAAGGAGAACAATAACAAATAAGTAAAGATGCGTAAATTCTTCTCAGAAAACGAAATCACGGACGTGTGGCGCTTCAAATCGAGCGCTGAAACATTAATTTCGTGTTCTCGTTGCTATTTTTGTCAGTTTTGCTTGTTATTGATATCAATTTACAAATCTAGTAAACAAGTGCTTTTTGACAAACAATGCCTGACCATATCATTTTTTGTGTTCATTTTGTTACATTGTTTGTTATCATCTCTTGTTCCACTTTTGTTTATTTCTGTATAACTGGGTTGGGTTTTTTTTTCTTTCCAAATAAATGAACTTCTGGCTGTATTTTAAACAGGACTACACATAGCATTGAAAGGACTATAATTTATTGCCACCTTTCCATTAACCGTGCAGCTCCTGGCACTGAGATTGTGTGGCATTTCATGGTAAATAAAGGATTGATAGAGAGGTGATGACTGAGGCGTTGTGTGATATGTCATGGTACATAAAGGATTGATAGAGAGGCGATGACTGAGGCATAGTGTGACATGTCATGGTACATAAAGGATTGATAGAGAGGTGATGACTGACATTGTGTGATATGTCATGGTACATAAAGGATTGATATAGAGGCGATGACTGAGGCATTGTGTGATATGTCATGGTACATAAAGGATTGATAGAGAGGTGATGACTGAGGCGTTGTGTGATATGTCATGGTACATAAAGGATTGATAGAGAGGCGATGACGGACGCATTGTGTGATATGTCATGGTACATAAAGGATTGATAGAGAGGTGATGACTGAGGCATTGTGTGATATGTCATGGTACATAAAGGATTGATAGAGAGGCGATGACTGACGCATTGTGTGAGGTCCGACGTTGTGTTCCTTGTGTAAGGCACTTAAAATGCATTTTCCCACTCTACCCAAGTGAAATGAATACAAGCATTAGCTTGGGAATAAAAACCTGCATCAGACTATTGTCCTGGCCAGGAGGTGATGATTGTCACCTGTTTCGCTTCACGCTATAGGAATCGGGATAAGCCCCGGCTCTACAGGCCTTAAGGGCCTTGAATGAAGTGGAAAAAACATAAATGATACATATATGGGTGTTGACTGAGGTCTTGTGTGACATGTTATGGCACATAAAGGATTAATAGAGGCGATGACTCAGGTCTTGTGTGACATGTCATGGTACATAAAGGATTGATAGAGAGGTGATAACTGAGGTCTTGTGTGATGTGTTATGGTATATAAAGGATTAATAGAGAGATGATAACTGAGGTCTTGTGTGATGTGTTATGGTATATTAAGGATTAATAGAGAGGTGATAACTGAGGTCGTGTGTGATGTGTTATGGTATATAAAGGATTAATAGAGAGGTGATAACTGAGGTCTTGTGTGATGTGTTATGGTATATAAAGGATTAATAGAGAGGCGATGACTGAGGCCTTGTGTGATGTGTTATGGTATATAAAGGATTAATAGAGAGATGATAACTGAGGTCTTATGTGATGTGTTATGGTATATAAAGGATTAATAGAGAGGCGATGACTGAGTCCTTGTGTGATGTGTTATGGTATATAAAGGATTAATAGAGAGGCGATGACTGAGTCCTTGTGTGATGTGTTATGGTATATAAAGGATTAATAGAGAGGCGATGACTGAGGTCTTGTGTGATATGTCATGGTACATGGAAGATAAATAGATGGGTGATGACTGAAGTCTTGTGTGATGTGTCATGGTACATGAAGGATTAACAGATAGGCGATGACTGAGGCATTGTGTGACAAGTCATGGTACATACAGGATAAGTAGATATGCGATGACTGAGGCCTTGTTTGATATGCCTTGGTACATAAATGATACATACATGGGCGATGATTGAGGCATTGTGTGATATGTCATGGTACATAGAGGATAAAAAGAGAACCAATGACTGAGGCCTTGTGTGACATGATATTTAAAAGATAAATAGAGAGGCGATGACTTTGGTGACACGTCATGGTACATAAAGGATACATAGAGAGGCAATGGCTGAGGTCTTGTGTGATATGTCATGGTACATAAAGGATGAATAATGAGGCGACGACTGAGGTCTTGTGTGATATGTCATGGTACATAAAGGATGAATAATGAGGCGATGACTGAGGTCTTGTGTGATATGTCATGGTACATAAATGATGAATAAAGAGGCAATGGCTGAGGCCTTGTGTGACACACGGCACAGAGCATGAAAAGACTGATGTCAGACAATGGTTAATATGTCATTTACACATCAACCTCTAGACATTTTCTTCATAAACGAATTTTCGTTTCTAAAGAAACATGAAAAGAAAAAGACAAACAACTGAAAAGCTTTATTGCTGTGAGACAAACCCTTAGCTCACACATTTTTACTTTTATTAAATCCATTGCAACATAAATGAAAATTGTTTCTCGCCAAGGGAAGAACCCCAACTCAACCAGAAACAAGACGCTTTGAATCTCGGTGCAATGGAATAAATCATTAATCATTTGCACTGCGAATTATAATATCGTCATACATACGCCTACTATTTCTTTTTTTAACCGTATTTTTGTGTTTGTGGTTTGCGTGGTTGTTATGTTGAAGTTTAAGTTGTCTTGTCAACTCTGGTCTATGTATTAAGGCGTCTTATCGGCCACTTCCATGTGACACGACTTGCTGTCTGGCCAAATCATCGACTCTTCTGTGCTGATCTTATATTTCAGTTATTGCCGTATAAATATATTAATATTCATCAACTGCATATCCCATGAGGCGTTGCATCCCTGACAGCGCCTCTGAATAATATGTTACATATTCGTAAATGTACTAGCAGTCAGTCTATTCTCGTCTGACACAGAGATCATTGGGTAATGTAGACAACATATGATTTATAATGAATGAGTGTTGTCTCCAAACAGGAAAATGATAAGTGCATTCTCACAAAATAGCTACATATTCATCACTTTCTATTTAAATTCTCTAAAGCAATTTAAATATCCTACTGCCTATCGATGTATTCATTTGATGGTACAATAACCGATTGATGTCTTTAAAATGGTTTTAATGACATTGTTGACTGTTTTTTTGTTACGGTACCATTCTTTTAAATCCATTTTGGTAGGCCTGCTGCTCTTTATAATTTCTGCCCCATGACGATATCATATAGAGTGTATCAATTCGATTTGATTAATGTTTTCAAAGAGTCTTAACATTGTTTATTATAATCCAGGAATAATGGTTGCTCTATCTCTGTGTCTCTGTCGTTTTATCTGTCTGTCTGTTTGTCTGTCTGTCTGTCTCTGTGTGTATGCCTGTCTGTCTCTCCCTCTCTCTCTCTCTCTCTCTCCTCTCTCTCTCTCTCTCTCTCTCTCTCTCTCTCTCTCTCTCTCTCTCTCTCTCTCTCTCTCTCTCTCTCTCTCTCTCTCTCTCTCTCTCTCTCTCTCTCTCTCTCTCTCTCCATTCCTCTACATCCACTCTCTTATAAATATTCTTATGTGGTCCACATAGCCATAAAAAGTAAATGAAAATGAAATAAAACTGACTTTTCTTCAATGCATTATGGCCCAATAGAGCCGGAGTTTATCCCGGTTTCTATAGCGTGAAGTGGAACAGGTGATAATAATCACCCCCAGGACAGGACGCTCGTCTGACGCAAATTTTTATTCCCAAGCTAGTGCTTGTACCCATTTTGCATTTGGGTCCAGTGTGGAATTGCATGTTAAATGTCTTTCCCAAGGAACACAACGTGGGGGTTTGATTTGCCAGGATTCGAACCCGGGACCTCATGATCTAGCATGACTAACATGGTTAATAGCAGCCTAACCGCTCGGCCACCGACGCCACAAACTGATTCTGTCTATAACTTTAAAGTTGTATTAGACTGATCACCGTGATATTTTAGAATTTGAATAAATGTTTACAATGGACGATACATTTTTGAGCATCAAATAATCATTCCTTTTTCAATTACAATCTCAAAATCCCCCAGCGTCTTTCCATTTTATTCTTCATGTCGTTAAGCGATCGGTTTCACAGTATAATGATTTTTACTTGACCACACGACCCGGTAAGTCGACACAAAGGTCATTTCCTGGTATCAACAGGTCATAATACCAACGTCAACATGGAGATTATGAGTTGGCACAGTAAGTTGCAGACGATGGCTGTTTTATTCATTTCATAGTCTTGTTCCTGTCGTAAGATTTCATTTATCGTGAAAAACTCATGCACTCTCAAGGCAGAAAACAACAAAGTGTCAACAATGAAGTTTTTTACGTCTACATTTATAGAATTTAGCCCTAGATCTAGAATCTATTCAAGATCTCGATACATTCCATGATTGTGGTTCACTTTCATTCTCGTCCATGACAAAGATAAAAACAAAGCAAAGGCTAAGAAAAGAGAAAGCCAGAGTTAAGTTTGAATGCATCATTGAAACCCACTAGATCTAGGCCCTAAGAACAGTCACTTCAAGCATTGTTTATAACACACACAGACACACATAATAATCCTGCTTAGACTAAAGTAGGGCCATGGCTCTACATCTAGTAAAACAAAGATCAAGGCTGAAGTAGATTCTAGATCTAGAATCTAGATCTAGATCTATCTAGAGAGAAAGAGAACCGCAACAATAGCAACAAAAACCTAGACCCCGATAAGTGATACCGCTGCTACTATTTAGACAATTGTCTGGATATCGTTACTACTATAATTATTGCATGATTAAGTGGTCCATCACCAACTTTACACACACACAGGCACTATTCAACAGTCTTGAGGCATAAATAGCATATTCAACATTTGCTCTTCTATTGTTCTCATTGGCCTAACTGAAGAGACTCAATGGACAATATAGTTCCAATAATGTACGTGTCATTCAGACAGTTATCCTGATTATAAGGCCTATGGACAATCTGTCCCAATGGCCATGATGCATGCGCTTTCCCAGATCGGGGGTAGCTCTTCTGCGTGGCTGTTTTTTACTAGCGCTATTCATTGTATAGTGACAGCAGAAGATGTATGCGCTGAATTAAACATTTAAATGCTATCTATCTAAACATATGAATCTCCATATATATTACTATATTTATTTATAAATATATACATCATAAAATTGTGGGAAACTAGTTGCTATGGCATTTTCAACGTCCTATGCATGTCATTTCACAACTTATTCTTGCCACTGCTGGCCAGAGAGCAGAACGCTAGATCTACTTATTCAAGTGCTTGCATTTTCACCCTTTCGAACTTTAGAAATTTAGATTGCTGAAGTCTTGTGTTCCCATAGAATCTAATTAATAATGGAGCTTTTTTATATCACTCTTGTAAAAAAATATGTTGTATCTCCCTGAGTCTTCATCTATTTATATTAGGTTCTAGTTCTGGATGAAGATGTTCTGTCCAACGAAGGAGTTGAAAGAAATACGAAACGAAAAAAGAAGAAGAAATTTAAACTTGTAATAAGGTTGAGACGTTTAATAATTTGTTAGAGAAATTTGTGAATTGAAAACGGACTTCACAAAATACGAAATTACATTTTATGACTATCAAAAAAAATTTAAAACTACAGGGGCATTCAGCTCGTTTCAGGTATTCCGAGATTGGCCATGGTAACACTTTCGCATAGAATGTAAGACTACATCAATCTCAGTTCAAACAAAGAAAATAGATCATATATCAATCTTGTTAAACGCCAGTCAATAAGTTATAAAAATAAGAACACGTAGAATGTTATATGTGTACTACTACTCTATTATTTCTAGTTATTGTTATTATTATTTCCACAATGCTTGATCTGACATATTTTCAATTGACATATTTTTATTAGAACTTATTCAAGAGGTCCTATGAAAATCTATGTTTTATTTAATTTATTATAATGTGAACATATAGTAGATTTTGTGGTAATATCATCCTACAATTTGATAAGCTCTTGACGAAGTAAAGCTCTTCCATGGCCATTACGGCTCATAGAGCCGGAGCTGTGTCTTTCCTGGTGGTAGGTTTTAAAGTTCTTTGTGGTAATTGGGTTACGGATAGTAATAGAAGACAGTTTTGAGTACACAAGAAAGACCTTTGAAAACATCTATATCATAACACACATTAAAATAATTTAAGAATTTTAATTCTTTTCTCATTTCAGGCTTGTGTCAACTGACGATTGTTGAGTTGTCAGTCAGAAATGAAAGAAAATAAATATTTTCTTTGATTTATTAAGATATTGTAGTTGAACTCACAAGGGAGTTCTTACAGTTATCACGATGTTCAAGCTGGAATCCTATATCAGCCCGCTCTAATGAGCTATCTTGACAAGTATGTTAAACTGCGTCAAGAAGATTTTCAGCTCAGCTTGTGGGGAGGTGATGCCATACTTAACAATCTTGACCTACGATTGGAGGAATTTGAAAAGGTAGGTAATGTGTACTGATTGGCACATAACATTTGTTGTTAGTGATATAATATTGATAATTCTAAACATATCAATTATAAATAGCTATAGGAAGAGCAACAATAAATTTAAATAAATACATTGGAGATGTTTTCTTTTCAATTTATCGATATCGTATCACCCAATAAGTGACTTACTTATCGTACAATGAATGTTTTTTTAAATTCATGGTAAGTCAATTTCTTTTATTTCTTGAGCAAAAAATGGGGGGAGGATGAGAGAATGAATTACATTTTTAATGGGTTTTTTGTTGTTGTTTTATTATTTTTTTGTTATAGATCCTCCAGCTACCTGTGATGTTTCAAAGTGGTCACATTCATGAACTACGTTTACATGTGCCATGGACAAAATTAGGATCAGAACCAGTCATTATTACAATCAACACTGTAGAATGCATACTTAAGGTACGTACAACAGATTTCAATCTCCGCTGTTTACAATGTAAGTGGCATCTTTGTATAGCTTTGTTTTTATACGGCTAACTGTTGGGTCCAGATATTTACAGTTGTTATTATTGCTATAATACCTTGAATTTTAGGTGAATGTTTCTGTCCCTGTCTCTGAGTTTGTTTGTTGGCTGTTGGTCTGTCTGTGTGTCCATTCAGTGTCAGCCTCTCTGTCTAGCCCTTGGTGTGTGTGAGAAAGTCTGTGTGTAGGCGAATGCATGTCATGTGCTCAGTTTCAATTACCTTGAAATTATGTGTGTCACTTGTGTGGAATATGATTTTGTCATGATCAAATGTTTGTACAACACCAGTCCATATCCCTATTGTATGTTTTGCTTACAAATGGCAATAAAGCATTCTTGTTATTATTGTTATTATGACTGCTATCATTATTATTATTATTATTATTATTATTTGTCTCTCTGTCTTTGTATCTGATCTCTATCTGTCTGAGTTTTTTGTTTGAATTTGCTTCTTGCCGTATGACATGATAAAAGACTTGAAAGGAGTGAAAATTAAATCATTAGCATTATTCGTGAGCTAGTTTTTATAAATTTGATACCAAAATTTTGAAAGTGATGAAACATTTCCATGCAGGTACGAGACACAGCGTATCAAGGGGCTTCTACCAGTCAGTCTTCAGAGGCAGCAGCGAAGGCATCCTCTCAAAGGTATACATGTGAATGAAAACATGCTTTTGTTCTTTTGATGAATTTCATAGAGTGAAATCTTTCTTTAATATCATTCATTTGTTACAAATATACATAAATAGGATGAAAATATGAACTCATGTACAAATTGAAGTTCACCTCATAACTTTTAATTTGAAATTTCATTACATTTTTTAAATTTAGAGTTTAGAGTATGAACCAAATGGAAGCATGCATCGATGATGTGAAAGCATATGGATGGACACAAACGAACTGAAAATAAACACATGAAAAAGTGAAGCTATGATAGTTGGCAATAAATTATAAATTATATCCAGTAAAACAGTCACCATCAAATTAGATGGCAACAGCATTCAAACTGTGATGTCATGTAAAAACCTTAGTTTTTGGTTTGATTCTGACATGTCAGTGGAGTGTCAAATAGGTGCTCTTTGGAAATCATTAAACTTGGAACTATAACTTTGCTCTTCTCAAAATTTGATTACTGCAACTTACTCCTACGTTGCCTACCAGAAAATAGAATCTACCATTTGCAGGTCATTCAAAACACTGCTGCACGGCTGATACTGAGAAAACTCAAATCGGAAAGAATAAGTCCCATTTTATAAGACCTCTACTGGCTTCCCATTTCCAAAAGAATAATCCTTCAAAGTTAATACTTAAGTTTTCAAAACTCTCCATGGCTACTCCCCTCCTACATAACCCATCTTTTGGAAACCTATAGATCTACTCGCAACCTCAGGAGCTCTTGGGACAAAACAAAACTGAGTGTTGTAAGGACTAAAAAGAAGCAGGGTCTATACCCTTCAGGAAAACCAAGGCCAGGAATGCAGTCACAGCGCTGAGGACATCCAAGCAATACAAGGAACTCATGCGATCTCTTAACCGGAGACGCCCAAAGATCACATTTCCACCGCCAGCGCAAAAGATCAATTAGAAGCTCTGGACAACAAGATCGCCCAGAGGCTAAAGACCATGATAGGAAATAGCACGCTAGACCATAAGTTAACAACCTATGGTGACATTGTTTACCAAACTTGCCGAGAAACTTGCGGCGTGAAACAACCAAAATCACAATGTCATCTTGCCAAGAACAGACGCCAAAGAGAGATGGATAACATAAGAAGAAAGATCTGAGGAAACTTATGAAACAAACCTCAGAATTTGAAAAGCAGGGATTGCAAAAGATGGAAAGATTTGAAGATAAAGCATAATGCTCTGAGCAAGGTTAAAACAGCAAGAAAAGGAAGTGCCAAAGAAGAAAAACACAAGACAAATTCTTCAGAGAGCCTTTCAAGTTTGCACGGCAATTATTTGAGTAGCGTAAGTCAGGAACCCTATCAACTGACAAAGAGACACTTGAATAACATCTGAGGGAGACACATTCTGACCAAGAATCGACTCCTGAACCAAATTGAGGGCTTAATATGACCTGTAGCACCTAAAAGTAGGTTTAGCAGTAGATCCCCTTCATTGAAGGAAGTTGAGTCTGTGGTCCAAAAGGCCAGAGCCAAATCCTCACCCGGGCGGGACGGAATACCTTTTGTATTGTACAAAGATGCCCAAAAGTTCTGGCATTCGTACATGAGATGATCTGCTTAGCATGGAGAAATGAAAAGCTAAGCGAGCAATGGATGGTAGCAGACGGAGTGTTCATCCCAAAAGAGCAAAATTCGAATGAAATCAGCCAGTTCAGACCCATTTCATTGCTGAATGTAGAAGGCAAAATATTCTTCTCTGTCATTGCCCCCAGACTGACAAAATTTCTGATTAGTAACGAAAACATCGATATGACTGTTCAAAAGGGAGTTATTCCTGGAGTCTCTGGATGCCTAGAACATGCCATAATGATGATTATGGAAGCAATTCAACGAGCAAAATTGGAAAAACTAGACCTCGATGTGATCTGGCTGGATCTTGTCAATGCATACGGATCTGTACCACACCAAATGATTCAGCTTGCACTAAGCATGCACCATGTTCACCATCCACAAGATGATTGAACAATATTTCCAAGAATTCAGAATGAGATTCTCTACCATACTGTTTGTTCTCATAATGATTGCAATGCAAGTCATTCTGAAGGCAGCTGAAGCCATGCAAGTCCCGCAAACCTTGGAGTCAAATGTCACCACTGAAGGCATTCATGGATGATACAACTGTTCTGTCATCTCAAGAGCATGAAATACATAGAATATTGAAACGGTTGGAAGATCTTGTGAACTGATGCAAAATGAAGTTCAAGGCTAAGAAATCTTGATGCCTCTCTATCCATAAAGGAAAAGAAGCAGAGGACATTTCATTTTCGATAGGACCTCAGAGAATACCTACTGTGTCAAAGGAACCAGTTAAGAACCTAGGAAGATGGTATGATGTGACACTCAAAGATGCTAAGATATCAAAAGACACTAAAGAAGTAGCCGAGGAAGGGCTGAAAAGAATCGACAAGTGTGGTCTGCAAGGAAAATATAATGTGTGGTGCCTGGAGTTCATGTTGATTCCCAAGCTCTTATGGCCTCTACTGACATACGACATATGTACAACTGCCGTTGAAGCAATTGAAGCTAAAATGAACAAGTATATGAGGAAGTGGTTTGGTGTACCACCCTGTCTTTCAAATGTGGCATTCTACTGCCGGTTGGCAAAACTCCAGATACCATTAAAATCTGTCGTGGAAGAAAATAAGGTAGGAAAAGCAAGGCTGCAAATGATGCTCGAAAATTCAACAGTGAGATTAGTTCAACCCCAGCTCAGAACTGGAAGAAAATGGAAAGCCGTCGACGCAGTTCAAACAGCCCAAGATTGCTTGAGGATGAAGTAACTGGACACACACAAAACAACTGTACAGGGATAGGAACAACTCAGATAAAACGATGGTCAAAAGCAGAAGGTGAAGAAAAGAGAGCCATGGTCATCCAGGAAGTAAGGCGTGAAAAGGACACTAAGCGAATTCAGAAAGCAGTCCAACAATGCCAGCAAGGTCATTGGACAAGATGGGAAAACGCCTTGCAGAGGAACCTTATCTGGAATGACCTATTGCAAATGGCTCCATTAAGGATAAGTTTCATAATGACAAATGATGTAATTTGTCCATTATGCCAAAGCAAACATACTGTTGAACATGTCTTCAGTTTGTGCAAAACTGCATTAGCACAATGTCGGTCAGTACACATGGAGACACAACCAAATACTCCAGGATCTAGCATCAATCATAAGTTCGGCTAGAGGAAAACCACGAACATCAGCTACCACAGCACCCTCCTTCGTTGGAACAGGAAGAACCAGGACATGAATAGGAAAACATGTGAAGATTACCTCCAACCGACAGTGTATATTAGGAGGAGCTGATGACTGGAACCTCTCAGCAGACCTTCCAGACTGGGAAACCATCCCCAGGTTATAAGGATGAGTGGAATGAGATCTGATGTAGTACTCCAGTCAAACTCCACACACCAAATCATTATGATTGAGCTGACAGTGCCTTATGAGAGCAGAACAAACCAAACTCACCAGTACAAATCTGCAAAGTACTGCGACCTGGCCAATAATGTCCAGAAAGCCGGATTTATGACTTAGAGTTCTGGCTGTAAAAGTTGCGCGAGAGGTTTGTGGAATCATCGACTTATTCCCTCCTAAAACAGCTCTCAATTATAGTAAACAAACGCACTAGAGCCCTCAAACAGCTGACAAGAAACAGTGGAAAATAGCTCCAGCTGGATCTGGTCAAGGAGAAATGAGAGCTTGCTTCATATAAGATAACAATGTCAACTAGGTATGGATGTACAAATGGCAGCGTGGCAAAAAGCAATGATTAACTAGAATAGTCAAGCAACAACGAGCACATTATTGTTGAGCACCTACCCATTTGTAAAATTATATATTCGGTATTGCCTTTATTATCATTGTGTCTATTTAATCTTTTTGTCAATATTATAGATTTTTTTAATGTATAACGCCACAAGCTTGTTCTCTTAAACGAGATATGTGTGCTCTATAAATGTCTATATTATTATTATTAGTATTAGTATTATTATTATTATTATTATTATTATTATTGTTCATGATTTACAGGAACTTTATTATTATTAAAATTTTTGGATTATGTGTGAAATGCAAATTTAAAAAAGGTGAATTTGACTCACGCTGTAGGTTGTATCTGTTCCGCAGGTCAAAGAGACGGAATCCAGAAGCAGAAGCTTTACCCCAGGCTATCTTCAAAGCATAATCAGCCGAATTGTCAACAACGTTACCTTTGTTATTAACAATTTAATCTTGAAATTTGTGGGAAGACGACATTGTTTTATCTGTCAACGTGAAATCTGGCGAATGCTACAGGTAAATACATCAAGAAAAATTTCGATTTACAAAATGTTTTATAATGCCGTCCCTGGCCAAGTGGTTAGGCTGCTGGACTGGGATTCCGGGTACGAATCTTAGCAAAGCTAGGTCTGATATTGTGTTCCTTGGGAAAGAAAGACGCTTGACACCCTCGCATATGATTTCGAAGCAAGCTCTTTAGAAGCATTGAACTAGAAAATTTTCATTCAAAAATTCATTCCAAGTTTTGTATTTTTTACTAACAAGTAAATAAAAATAGTTTACAATCAAAACAAAATTTGAGATGCACTTTAGTTACTGATATATCGACATTACATCCGCAAAGAAGATTTTTGTACCAATGCATTGACGACATTTCCGTAAAGAGTTGACGCTTGTGATGTGTTTAGGCATAAAGTTTCTGAGATGACATCAGGTCGACTTCAAAGCTCAATTTCTGTTCCCAGGCCTGTGCTGTGTAAAGTGTGATAAAAATTTTTTCCCAACAGTAACTTCAAATTGCTCTCCTAAGGGAATACATTAATTTTGTAACTTGTTATGTGTTATGAGTTGTTCTTGTATCCAAGTATATGTTAGGGGTTGAGATGCTGAACAGATTTTAGGTTGTATTTTGTGTTTCCCAATTTTGTTCACAGTGCAGATAGGGACTGGAACAGGGCATTTACAGACTTGACTCAAGAAGACTTGGCCCTGAGAAAAGTGCTGAATTTTGCCGATCTGACCGTCTGTCTAGACAAAACCAATGCCAGTGGGCATATTGAAAGTTATCAAGAACCCATGGCATACAGATGTGCTGTCACTTGCCGTTTACACATGGACTATGAGCACATCACTTCCAAGTACCCCAAGGTGATGACTTGCAAAGTGATCTGAAAATAATCATGAATATGTACATTACTAAAGTCTAAACGAGGGCATTTTAAAGAATTTATATGTTGTGAATTTTTTTTTTTAGTCACTGTAGAGAGGTATCCTACCATTAGACGGGAATGAGGGGTTTGGGGGGGGGACTGGTAGAAGGATCATTCATATACAAGTTTATGGCAGAAAAATGTCCATATGACATATAATTACGCTACAAGGACACCACAAACTTTTCAGTGATGTAGGATTACTGCATTTAAGCTAAAAAAAATTACTACAGAAGTCTCTTCCCCCCCCCCCCCCTCTCTTTAAGGAAGGATTATTCCCCTTTGATTTTATATTTAAAGATTTGTGATCTCTCCTATGAGATATCTGTATTTTTTTATCTGCAACGAGCTTTGCAACTTGTGTTTAACATGTCCGTTTGAAAGGATTGAGATTGATTGATGAACGATGCTCTTAGTTTTCACACTGCTTTATTCCCAGGCAACAAGATTCAATGTGTACTGCGACATGCTCAATTTGACACTGACAGACACTCAGCTGCCTATGTTTGTGCGACTCCTAGAGTTGTGTGTAGCCATGTATTACGGAAGCTTGGACATTCCTATGTCTACAGAAAGCATGACAGATAGGACAGCTCCTATGTCTACATCAAAGAGTGCCATCGATACTTCACTCAAAGGTAACTTTGACAATATCCACGCAGATTTTTTGAAAATCGAAAGATTGGATATTCTGTAGTTTTGGTATGGGTCAAGTGTACCTAGTGTGTTTGTGTGGTTTTGACTCTGTATTCTCATAGGAGATAAACCTCAAAAACTGTAAATATGATTGTGCATTGTGACTATCATTACCTCATATTGGTAAATCAAATGGATGTTTTGAAACCGTCTCATCTTATTTGATTGCACTATGTATTGGTGTATTCTTCTTTATCACAAGCATTGTTATTCGTGTCATTTTGAGATTATCAGAAGTTTACAAGTTTTTAGCATAGAAAGACGACTCTGTTATCTTACTGAGATAGTTCTCCCTTTTATATGATCTGAGCATCTGGACAAAAATGCTCACTTTCAACACTAGGTCCAGCTCTTCATAATGTGTTTTCCTTATTTGGATTACTAAAGTATTATTATTATTATGAATGTTATTATTATTATTATTTTAGTTAAGCCAATGCTTGTCTATTAGCGGCGGTTGGTGGGGGCTGCTGGTAGGTCCTACTTCTTTCCTTTTACTATTTCACTCCTCTTTTTATCTTGCTGTTTCCTCTTTAAAATTCCCCCTGAGATCACTGCAATTGTGGATGGGGTAAATTTAATTTAAATGAGCAATCAAAGCCTGTCTATCTATTTGGTTTATGTCTCTTTTGTTCAGATGTCCAGTTTGATCTGGATGATGTAGAGGCGATCAAGGCTGGGCCTCTTGGGCGTGGTCGTACGTTCCTCATATTCTTCCCTCTGAGGAGGGGGAGAGGATGGAATGAGTCCTGAAATGACAGGAGGGAGTAGACGGATGCGACGTGCCCCTCTCATTCTCTCCCTGGGCTTCTATATCCACCAGGGTAACATTGTTTTCAAGGTAAAATCTATTTAGTTTCACTTTGGGTATGTGCTTTTTTCAAACTCATAGTTTCCAGAAAGAATAAAGAAACAATAGTAAAGGAATTCAGGCGTACAAGCTCTAGAATTTTGATATCTAAACAGAAATTGTTTTCCTGATTGAAACTGATTTTTATTGTAAAGAAAAAGACAATGATTAAATATACACTCATGTTCAAGATTTTAACATTAAATTGGTTTATGCACCTTTTCAGCTGACAGAAAAATCTAAAGAGAGTTCAGAGCTCCCTCACAAGAAAATGCATTTCTTCCCTTTCTAACCATGGCCTTTGAAGGGGCATCCCTAGAGGTATTGATTCAGGGCCTGGCTTTCTGTAACGTTCAGAGTGGCATCTCAGCCTTCAAGTTGTTTACTTGTGGTCATTGTATATGTGGTGTTGCTGATGACAACGTTACCAGGGTGAGTTGCAGTTTGCTTCATTTTTTAGAGTTTTATGGCAGTTGGTTGGCGTTACAATAGTTCTAGTAAGATAAGGACGACTTGAGTCACAAGTTTTGGAGTTTTGTTTTGCTCATTTTGGTTTGCGTCATTTGACCGTTTAAAAAAAAAAAAGATTCTATTTTGATTTGTTTGTGTTTCTTACCAATATCTTCCATACCATATTTAAAAGAAAAGTAAAAAAAAAAAGTTTTAATTTGTTTTTAGCTTCAATTTTCGTTTGTCAGCTTTTGTGTAGATTTTTTTTTGGTAAGTAGAAAATCTTAAGAAATGCCAGTGTATTATGTGTGAGTGCTGAATTTTATTTTATGTTTCTTCCATCTAGTGCAACACGCTTCTAACAGGAGGGGAATCACTGGATCAAAAGATGTCAGTGTCATACTTGTCCAACTCTTTGTTTGATACCATGTCCTTTGAAAACCAAGGTCATTCTGCTCAATTCATTCTGGACGGGGACCACCATCGACAGGCGTACACAGAGCAGTACGGTCTACAGAAATTTGGGGCATTCTGGGTGGACTACCTCTACACGTTTGAGAAACCCAAGAAACAAAGTGGGGTGAGCAAAGCAGTCTCTTCATAATCTTTGTCGTCTTTTTTTTTATTATCAAAGACATATTTTGTGCACATACTGAAAGATAAGCATATGGTGTGCTTTGAACAATAGTGTATGAATGATAAGATAATGAAAATGGAAGCAGAGAAGAGGTTTAAAAGGGGGTGAATGTTAAAATTAATTGTTTTTTGAGCATCTCATACATACTGAAATGCAGGAATTGGATTTGAGAGTATAGTACAAAGTACATTGTTTGCCTTCAGAGCAGTTTGACTCCTTTTCTTTTGTTTTGGTCTTATTCTCGTTATGCTTATTTTCATTCATGAGGTCAGCAATAAGAACAAAATTTGAAAACTAACATATTATTGAAAAACTAGCAAACAAGCAAACTAACAAATTGAATTTGTCTCCTTTCCAGCTGGAAGCCACTCTTCCGACACGGATGCATCTAATGCAATTTTTGACAAGGAGTTCTCTATCCTTCGTTTCCTGCTTGGGAACAGCCACCTAGTCTTCTCATCAACTTTCTATCACAGAGTGTCCAAATTTCTTCATTGCATGTGGGAGCACCAGTATGAACCATATGGCCCACCTAAATGTAAGTTAGACTCCAATTGAACTCAACATGAACCATATGGCCCAGCTAAATGTAAGTTAGACTTTGTCAACATGAACCATATGACCCACCTAAATGTAAGTTAGACTCCGTCAACATGAACCATATGGCCCAGCTAAATGTAAGTTAGACTCCGTCAATATGAACCATATGGCCCAGCTAAATGTAAGTTAGACTCCGTCAATATGAACCATATGACCCACCTAAATGTAAGTTAGACTCCATCAACATGAACCATATGGCCCACCTAAATGTAAGTTAGACTCTGTCAATATGAACCATATGGCCCACCTAAATGTAAGTTAGACTCCGTCAATATGAACCATATGGCCCACCTAAATGTAAGTTAGACTCCATCAATTGAACCATATGGCCCACCTAAATTTAAGTTAGACTCCATCAATTGAAACATATGACCCACCTAAATGTAAGTTAGACTTCATCAATATGAACCATATGGCCCAGCTAAATATAGGTTAGAGTCTATCAATATGAACCATATCTAAATGTAAGTTAGACTCCGTCAATATGAACCATATGCCCACCTAAAGGTAGACTTCATCAATATGAACCATATGGCCCCCTAAATGTAGGTTAGAGTCAATATGAACCATATCTAAAATGTAAGTTAGACTCCGTCAATATGAATCATATGGCCCACCTAAATGTAAGTTAGACTCCGTCAATATGAACCATATGGCCCACCTAAATGTAAGTTAGACTCCATCAATATTTTGCAGTGTGCTGTTGGTGGCTGAGTAATTAGGCTGTCAGATTAAGGATCATGAAGGGCTTGGTTGGAATCCTGACAAAGCTAGGCTTGACGTTGTGTTCCTTGGGAAAGACACTTTACAAGCATTTTCACCACTCGACCCAGGTGAAAATGGTTACAAGGACTAGTTGGGAGTAAAACTTGCGTTCTGTCAGGAGGTGATTATTGTCACCTGTTCTCCAGGTTATAGAAATCGAGATAAGCTCTGGCTCTCTAGGCCATAATGGCCTTGGAGGGACTTTGCTTTCTTTTTCTTTCTTTTTGTAGCTCTTAGAATATTAACATTTTACTACACTTTTTCATGCCATTTTCTCTTGTCAAGCAATTTCATACACTGACATTGATGCCTTGGTTGCCCGACGACATGAATATCATATTTAATTTTCTTTCATTAAATCCCCATTTTAAGCTCATGTTCCCTCAGAGGACAGACCAAAACCGACGGAAGAGCAAATTATGTCCCTTGAAGACTTCATTCCCACCCAGCTGGTTCACCTTGCAATCATTAACCCCAGTGTGGTGATCATCACGTCAGAGCATGAAGAGTGTGACATGAAGAAGAAACAATACAAGAGCAGGCACCCCGTAAAGGGTGACTGTCCTAATTTCTTACTTGCTTTTTACATAAAGATGTGATACCTTAGCTGACTGTTTTCAAATGATGTAGATAAGCTAAATGCCATAGGCTTAAATTTTGGCCCTTTATTTCTAAATTATTGGAAAGACGTTCAATTGTTATGATGTGTTAGTCACTGTATTGAAACTAAGTATTGTCACATAATACCATTAATAAAAAAGACTGACTAACTCTTGAATGACCACATTCAAATTGTTTGGTATCTAAAAATATCTTCTCTCAGACTTAATTAAAAATGGAATTATTTTAAACGATTCTAGTATTGGTTATGAAGTGCTGATATATGCTACTCTTGATACTAAATAGAATTATGCAGTTTGTAGATCCTTTATATCATCATGGTTTTCTTGAGATAAACCCTACAAAAGTCACACGCTCCTCTTCAATCCTGTGTATCAATTTTGACACAGAAAACCAAACAGGTGGATGTTCCTCAACTGAATGACCTGGCCTGTCTGACCATCGGAGCATCTCGCTTTGACCTGCAAGTCACCAAGCCCATGTACCCAGGTCGTTTGGTCAAGCTGGTCAGTGCCATCGCCGGACCGTCAGCAACCTATTACATCACTGTCACAATCACACACAAATCAAAGTGAGTTTTAAAATTCTCAGGTGGAGATTTTAAATGATCTGTCTGGTTAATATTGTAAGAAAATCCTTCCTCTTCAAAGCTAGAAGTCAGGGACTTATATAGGATTACAAAGCGATTAAAGATCAGTGCATAAAAAGTTAGAAACTCATGCTTAGACTACACTCAGTCGTTGTAATATATAGTTCACTTGAGTACTCTTAGCAAGATAGAACTTTCGTAATCACACCTGTGCCATAAACTTTGAAAACTATTGTTTTTAGTTTTATATCTTATTCAAGTGTTGAACTCATTCATGACCACTTTTCTGATAACATCAAATCAATAGAATTGATGATTGATTTGAAAACCTTATACTATTACTTTCACTACTAGCATAATATACCTCGTTTCCTGTGATGTAGAGTGAAAGAAGCAGATAATAACGTTCAGGCATGTAGTAAATTATTATTATCTAAGTAACTTTTTTCTGTGTTTAATTTCTTCTCCCATAACAGCTTTTTAGTTTACAAGCAGGTTTGCAGCGTGCCAGTAGTGATGGCAAAATGTCACGACCTTTGACCCTTATCCCGCCTTGTAGTTTTGCTCTCTACTCCAGAACTCTCCTACTACCTAAGCTGTGGTATGATATTCTATCGACTCTTAGATTTTGATTTAGTTTTTATAGTTAATTATCTGTCGATGGTCTCGGTCGCAAAATGATCAACTCGAAGTTCGCGGAATTGTTTTCACTCTCTTTTCATTTATCAGACCGTTCCCTGTTTATTCTAAAAATATCTTGGGTGAATTCCCAACGGAAGTCCTTATGTTCGTCATATTATCAAACCGTTCAAGTCCATTGGACCTTCGAATCCACAGTCTCATTCCGATCAACTTCCAGCTGATTTAGACCGCCATAACGAATTTGTCAAGGATGGGACAACGGCAAATTAACAACATCAAGGAAACGTGAGTTTGAATAAGATAATGAATAAGAAATGTTTCATCTTCATCTTTCAATCAACATAATGTTACTAACTATGTGCATTTTTATGTATATTGTAACAGTATATCACTTGATTTTTGTTTGTCTTTGGAGTTGATTGTTTTGATCCATTGGTTTTACAAGTTGATGTGACAGTATTGTGGGGGAAACGTACAGTTGGAGTTGATTGTTTTGTGACTGGAGTTTGTGGTGATGTATTTTTATTGCTGTTACAACTGCCATAAGAGAGAAGGGAGGGATAGAAAGGAAGAGAGAAAGAGGAAAGGAAACAAATAGGAGACATAAAGAGAATGAGGAAGATAAAGAAAGACGAATAGAGAGGACGAAGAAAATGAATAAGGGAGAGAGAGAGAGAGAGAGAGAGAGAGAGAGAGAGAGAGAGAGAGAGAGAGAGAGAGAGAGAGAGAGAGAGAGAGAGAGAGAGAGAGAGAGAGAGAGAGAGAGAGGGAGGGAGGGAGGGGAGGGAGGGAGGGAGGAAGGGAGGGAGAGAGAGAGAGAGAGACAGATGAGGTAACATATAGAGGAGGAGGAGGGGGGGGGCACGTGGCTGCATGGTCAGGCTTTACTCCAGTCATTCAATGATAGCGTGGCTGGCTGTGTCGAATTTTATGTAGTAGAGTTTCAATGAACAGCATCATTATATCTTTATTTCTAAAGGAATCAATTTCATCCTCACATCTAAATAAAATGATAGAACTATATTACTAATAATAGAGGAAATGTCCAACCGCCTTCCGCTAATCCCATGACCGAGTCCAATGTGCATAGGTAACACATTCCCATGTTGAAAGAAACAGATCCCCCGGTTTATTACTTTCACGAGTGTGTGCCGCCCCAGCTGCGGCAACGCGCTCTAGCCCAGACCTAACACCTCTCTCAGCTACATGCTTCCCATGCTTTTGAAAACTCCCTCCCTACCCTATGTTTATAACTAGTATCACCTCTTTCCTTATTTACAATGACATGAGTGACCATCGTTTTGTATTCTTGGCTGTTCCCTTCCTACAGTTCAATAGTAATCCAGCCCTTACGCAATCCAGTGGTTTTTCACATCGTCCCCCTACTTCTGGATGTAAGTCTCACTCCTTAGTCCTTTTCTATACAGTAGCAAGATAGACTCTTGTTGTTTCTAATGTCTACACACTTCAAACAGTCGCCCTTCCTCTTGTCAAGATACCACATGCCATCATGACCACGTGAAATGGACCTGTTTGAGAGATCAAAGTTCCTTTGTTGCTGGTCTCTGAATTCAGATGAAAGTTTTAATTTTCCCCTGTACTTTCAACACTCTAATCTCTTCATTTTTATGTGAAAAAGAGGTGGAGATGTATTTTGACATATGTGACGTTTGACAATATAACCATCAACACAATGCTCCCCCTGATTGGTCAACCCTGAACATGGTTTCTTTCTATTGACTGAAGGTCACGCCCTCCTTTCAGGCTGACCTTAGGTGTGCAATGTGATTGGCCACTGATATCTTTTATTTATATCAATCACTATTTCTTGCTTGTAGGTGAGCTTCTTACTAATGTAATTGACATCTGTCCAGAAGTTGCGTCAGTCATACGAAGACAAAAGTCTTGGTTTTGTCCACTTTGCAGAGGGTCCACAGCCTGCATTTGAGATAGAGCTCCTGTGTGTTGTTGTATCTCTTTATAAGAAATATATCGAGTGTGTGTTAGCCTGAAATGAACTGTCACTTTTACTCCTTTAGAATAATAGACTTTCTCTGTTTGGTGTGGCGTTGGTTGATCAGCGTAATTGGTCAGAATAGAGGCATCCCAAAACCCGTCTTTGAGTGCACTGCAGTGCAGTTATATGGGACTCGCCACTAACGCTTTGTCTTATTGGAAGGCAGGGAGTGATGCAAATGTACGGGACCCGCCACTAACGTAAGAGTGACCAGCGGCATGCAAATGTATGGGACCACGCCTGGAAATGGTTAAAAGAACTTTGAGTCAGTATGATACGAGGTATTGATCGCACATAGAGAATCCCATAATGTTCCTAATTTAATTGCTTTATTGGTGGTTATTTGCATTTCCCATTAAGAGATGGACCTCAATTTGTAATATTATGTTTTAAATTACATTTGTTTTCTCTTCCTTTTATAGGTGATCAGAAATGTCGCACTTCTCCCGTGGAAAACGGATATTAGAGCTTAGCATACAGGCAGCAAATGCTAAGAGACGGAAAGAATCAGTGGGACAGAACAGTGCAGAATCCTCTTCGCAAGCAGATATCCCTCTTAAATATGTCAACATCCCAGCTGATACGGCTGCCTGAAGACGTCAACATTTCCTTCTCAGCAGATCACAAGGACGCTGGGGTAGTTTTTTCATCTTTGAGTTCTGCATTGCTTGAAGCGTTTCTCCAGTGAGGAGGTACTCATTTTGAACCATATAGGTTTCTTTAAAAGGCCACGGTGAACATCATCGAGTTTGTAAAACAATGTTTGCCAACACAACCGGGTTAAAAATATGGTGGGTCTACAATGCAGTTGCAGAAAATCAGCAATGCACACAAGAAAGATATGTGTCAACATCAAGACCCAAAGATCCGTCTGAAGGTCTCCAGTTCATTGGGGACTTTTTGATGTGCATCCCTAAGATGCCATCACATTATTGCCGCAGGGACACAAGCAAACTCTATTTAGAGCCACATTTCCAGTCCTTTGAGGACTTGTACAAGGAATATGCTAAATCATGTAAAAATGATGAAAAGACCAAACTAGGTATTACATCATTTATACAAGAGTTGAAGAGGCAAAATATATCAATCTTTCACACGCAAGGATCAATGCGATCTGTGTTGCAAATATGCTCAGGGGAATGTTGAAATTGAAGAATACAATTTCCATATTTCTTTGAAGGACCAAGCAAGAGCAGAGAAAGAAAAGGACAAGAAGTCGGCTCTGAAAGATAAAAGATGCCTCCTATTATGTGTTGACGTTCAAAGAGTCTTGCTACTCCTGCTTTAAAAGCATCAGCTCTTTATTATAAAACTAAGCTAAAGGTACATAAAAATTCAATTTTCAATTTATGTAACAAAGACTGTTTTTGCTCTGTATGGCAGGAAGCAGAGGGTGCTGTTACTGCTGTAATGCATCAGCATTCCTCAGATTTTGGCAGAGCTATAATTTATTATGATGGCTGTACATATCAAAACAGAAATTGGATCTTGGCCACTTGCTCTGAGATACTTTTGTGTCACAAATAGAAAGATTGTTGAGCAGAAGATCTTGGTGCGTGGTCATACCCAGATGGAGGTGGATAGTGTCCATGCAACCATTGAAAGAAAAGTGAAGCATGCGGACATCTATTCACCTCTTGATTATGTTGGTTGGATTTGTGCAGCCAGACTGAAACCAAAGTCATACCATGTGTCTTACGTGAATCATGAATTCTTTTTAAATTTTGTAAGCTTGGATGTGGTGATTTGAAGAGCATAAAGCCTTCTAAAGAGGAAAATGTAACAGACATGTGTGCAATGAAATATGAACCAGATGGCTCAGTTTCTTATAAACTAATGCTTAGTGAGAATGGCAGGATCTGAACCTGGGACGGGGCACACAATTGCTATCTTCTTCTAATGTGCCCAAACACTTGTACTGCTGTATCACAAAAATAAAGAAAACAAAATATGATCATCTTCAGCCTTTGAAACCTGTTCTGCCTAAAGACATTCACTCATTTTATGACTCTTTACCTCATGTGTAAAGAAATGAGACACATCCACTTGAATCATGGACTAAATATTTTCATGTTAAGATTTGTTCCTATCATGTGTGTGTGTGTGTGTGTGTGTGTACGTGTGTGTCAGCGTCCCTGTGTGTGTGTTTGATGGGCTTAAAGTTTTGTAAAATTTAATTTTGATACGATATGGATGTTTTTCAAGATTTAATTCAAATTGAAAACAATAACTGAAGAGAATTATTATTACTTTGTATCAAAATATTTTGTATTTCATTACAATCACTGTTCTAATGATAATGTTTTCCAATTATTCCAATCTTTATATGACAGCAACTTCCAGTTCATGCCTTTCAAAAGTTATATTATGCATTGTTGTCTAATCAGAATAGAAATTTTGTTACATTACATTCAAATCATTGTCGTGTGTCAAACTATTTTTGACTATGTTTTAAAAATCTTTTAACCCGCAATAAATGTTTGATTAATATTCTATTATATCAGAATTGACTCTTTTGTTTTGTTTTTTTGTCTCCTTTTGTCGTTGAACATAACAGTTTCCAAATTAAAGGCAAAATTTACTTAAGAGTCTATCTAAAGATCTAGATTATTCATGGAACTCTTAGCCAGCATCTCCAATACCCAAACCATCATGCATGGCTGAACACAGAGCTGGAAAACTCTTTGGATCAAGAAATTAAGACAACCACTATGCCATTTTCTTTTTATCAGTTGTGAGCAAACACAAGACAAAACGTTGTTCAACTGACTGAGAAATAATTCTAATGTAGCCCTGGTGTTTTTCATCAGCTATAAAAGAAACCGAGGGAAATTTGCTACCTAGGCATGGTAGAAGCAACTACTACTTTGCTAAACCATGTAATTTGGAGAGGCACAAAACGATTAAGTTGTCTTGAAATAACTGAAAATCTAGAGCTCAAACCAAAAAACTCTGATAATGACCAAAGCAATCAACTCCCTGTGGATAGTGGTAGGAGCAAAACACTCATGTTTGAATTCTTAAAAGTATGCTTTTGTAATGTATTTGCAGTGTTTGAAACCTCAAGATTTGCAGTTTTAAACGAAACAATTAGTTTTTCTACCCTCCTGTGAAATAAGCTTTTTCGGAGTTGATTGGTTTGCGACTGAGACCATCGATATGTGTATTATTTGTTAGTATTGATAACATGGGGATGATAGTGATAAAGGCATTATATTTCTCATACCCTGCAGAAATAAAAAAGATGATTTATTTATCTTTATTTATGTCTCTGGAACTATATAAAAGCCTAAGTCGATAATATATGGGATATGAGATTTGTCCTTCAAAGAATCACACATGCTTTTTTCGTGTCTTTTGTAAATATTGGAGGTCTTGAACATATAGAAAAACTCGTTTTACGCACAAGATCTAACCAAGACTTTCATTTTTCTTCCGCCTTGAAACTCTAACCTCGTAAGTCAAGGAGGGACTTAGTTGTTTATATCTTTCAAAAAGTTCAACTCTATCTCTGTAAATCTTTTTTGTGCACAACTAATTAATATTTCCCATTTACTAAGTTCTAAAGACTGAAGGAGGTATTAGATTGTAATCCAAAATGCATAACATACTGTTTGCAATCCCAATATGTGATTTATTACGTTTTTTTCTCCCGAAAAATGACGTCATGCGGATTTATGTTTATGTGTTAAGGCAGTTTCACTGATGATGTGGTCCATGTAATATGTTTTATAAGTATCTCTGATATTTCAATATCAACAGGACTAACTCTTCCCTGCCTTTAAAAGAATGGATGTATGAAATCCCAAACGCGTCCATCAACCTTAATAAGGCAAGCATCATTATGGCTTGAGGATTGTATCCTCATGGATGAAACCCAACACCAAGCAAGTGGTTGAAGTTCTGGATGACTCTCTATTGGATGATCTGTTCCCATCTTCAGGTATTTTACCACTGGTCATTTTGTGTCATGACGTTTTTTCACATGTGTATTTGAACACGTTTTTTACAGTTTTGGTGAATGATCTATTTCTTTTGAATGAAATTTATTTCAGCTTTTTATATGTTAACAATTTTCATGTTAATGCACTGAAAACACAAATAACAAATACTAGACTCTTTTTCTTAAGGTGGTATGGACATGTGTTTGGCCTGAACATTTAAATAGTTGCCTTTTATTTCTACACAAAATCGAATGGACTGCTTCAAAGAAAGGCATTTTTCCCTCTCATTCGTTCTCAGACATGTTAAGACATGTTGCATTGCTTTTATTTCTACACAAAGTTCCTTCAAAGGCCCTTATCGTTCTCAGACATGTTAAGACATGGTCTGAGATTCCTTCAAGGTGTCTGGAGTAATAATCCCCCAATGCTATTCCGTTGCAGCTTTTACTCCCAAGCTGTTGGGATTTGCACCTGAGTTGGAGTGGGGAAACTGTGTGTTAAATGTCTTTACCAGGGAATACAATGTCGGACTTAGCATTGCTATGATTTGAACCTAGGACCTCATGATCCCAAATCCTGACGGCTTATCCACTAGGCCACCAACACCACAAATGGCTTCTACAGTACGGAGATAAAAATTGAAACACTTTATAGAGTCTTTTGTATCTCATTCATCAACTTTAGGGGAATCCACAAGTCAAAGCTATCCACTGCTGGAGTTGAGCCTGTGTGGCTTGGAGTTCAAATCTTGCAGCAGTTCTCTGGTGGACGCCTGCATAGGAAGCCTGTCATCTGTTCAAGTCTATTTGTACACACCAGGTATGGAATGTGTTAAGTAGATATTATCATCATCATCATCATTGCCTGTCACCCATGTCAAACATTCTCCCTCTTTCCTTGTCTTTTACCAACTTCAAGGTCTTTTTCATTTTTTGTCTCCATTTTGTACGTAGCCTTCCTTTCCTCCATTGCGATGCTCTTTCTGTAAAGCTTGAGTGGTTTTTGGAGCATATACCCTAAATACCTCCATCTTCTTTAACCTATTTCGACTTCTATTTGTTTGTGATTCATTCTCTGTCAAAGGTCTTCATTCCTCATTGATTACATAATTACATAGACGGATTGAAAAAATGTAGAAAAGAGAGACAGAGACAAGATAAATTTATTGAAATCATTAAGCGTATGGTTATTTAAAGTGAAAAGTGATTTTCCCCCCACATTTGGTTTTCTGCATTGTGTTTTTGCTCACCTCTGTTTCATTCTCTGTTTTCATTGACAGGAACAGGGGGCCGTATGGCTGTGATTCCCATTCTAGGCAGCCCAGCAGATACGTCTCAACTCACAAACCCAGCCTTTTTCTCACAGAACAGTGTGCTCAACGAAAACGTGGCATCTGAATGCATTACAGCTACTTTACAGAAACCAAAAGATATAGGGATTCGACAAGGTATTTCTTTTGCAATAGCTCTTGATCTGTTATTTGTAAATCTCCAATATTTTATACTTTTTTGCCTTTTGCGAAATCTAGATTTATCATATACATGATTTTCATGATTTCCATGAGTAATTTCGAATGAGTTAATGACACAAGTCCCTATAATGAAAGGTGTTTTAGATCTATGTTTGCGGCAAATTATACAACATAATGATATCCCTCTGTGGCTTAGGCTTTTCACTTACTTACACTCCTCTGTTTAAGCAGTCAAAACATTGCTAACCACTCTTTCTTAGAAGTGTACACAAGTAAAGAAAAAGCCAGGTCTGAGCCACCATTATGAATCAATTGCTTGTTACTACAAGCTTACCATGCTGTGAATGGGCACCTTGATACTTTCACTATATGTGCATAAAGACAGAGCTTAGTTTTCTAGGGTGCCTTGTATGATTAATTACAGAAGAACAAAGAAGAGTATGGGTAAAGCTTATAGCGATATCTCTTTGTTGATTTGTTCAGCCCAGGCTCTAGCCCTAGTGGACTGTCAAGGACTTGCCCTGTGGTTAGATCCAGCCCTCATGTCCTGGTTTCACTACTGCCCCCAACCACGGCCAGGTGCCAAAGCTAGTCAGCCTGCTGTAACCTTGGACATGTCTCTTGCACAGCTGACCTCTCCTCTGAATGCCTTGTCGCAGGGTAAGTCTAGGGTGAATCATTACAGTGATCCATGTGTATTTTGAATGCTATAATAATGTCTTCTCAAAACCTCATTTATTGAAGACAAACCTGATTAATTCATAACAACAAAACTAAGATAAACCCCCGTAAAAAGAAAAAAATATAAAAAACACCCCAAAGGGAACCAACAGAATTTAAGCCACACAAAAACAAAACAGATTTTTGTGTCAAAATGTAGACCGCAACATCGATGCACAGAATGAGACCTGTCTTGATGCTCTTGAGATACACGATACAGTCATGGGTTGATAAATCACTCCTGTAGTTTTTAAATAGTTCTCCCATAATGTTTTAGTACAATTCTTTCTCTCCCGATTTGTCAATACGATGTTTTTATACGTTCATAAGCATTTTGTTGGCTAGAGGTATATTGACTTTACTACACATTTGACAATTTTTGAGTTATGATCGTCATCAAATTTGCTGTCGTCCATTGTTCTGTTTTAACAAAAGATTGTAACCGAATTGAGTCTATGTTTGTTCTAAATTCCATGACCTCAGATTCAATTTCCAGTTTATTAGTAGTAAGGATGATATATTTGAGCCGATGATTTATTGGCATGTAAATAGGATCCTGATACTCTCCCACTCTAAGTGATATCCCTGACATGAAGTTTATTTCATGGGTTTCAGCATCGGTCCATTCCACTAGTAGCCCATCTCACCGTGGCCAGAGCCAAGCACAGACATCGTCTCACACAGCCAAACTAGCCGGGGACAGTAAGTCCCAACCTGCCGGAGAGGAAAAGGAGAAGAAAAAGGAGAGAGCGGCAAAGAAAGGGGGAAAAGGAGAATGAGGAGACCATGTCTGAGACGTTGGCCAGATATTTCCCTTGATTCAAGCTCTTCACGTGCAGGTCAGTTCTTTTTCTAGAGAAAACACATATATCTTTTCTCCTTGGTTGTGAGTACTTGTGACACAGTTACAAGGAAGTAAAGACAATGGCCAGAGGAAATAAGGTTTCTTTGAACCACTAAGACAGGGGTTTCCTCACTTAGATGCATGCTCCCATGGGGTGTGTGTAAGTCCATCCCAGGGATTCATGGAATGTTTCTGAAAGTCAAAACTAGAGTACTTTTTTGTTGAAATAAAATCTAATCTTAAACCCCTTTATGCATGATAATAAACAATGTATTTATTGACCTTACGGTAATTCCATGATGTCGGTGGCTAAGCGGTTAGGCTGTCAGACTTGGGATCAGGAGGTCCTGGGTTCAAATCCTTGCAAAGCTAGGTCTAACGTTGTATTCCTTGGGCAAGACACCTAACACACATTTTCCCCACTCTACATAGGTGCAAATGCATACAAGCACTAGCTTGGGAGTAAAATCCTGCGTCAGACTAACACCCTGGCCACAAGGTGATTATAATCACCTGTTCCGCTTTACGCTATTGAAACCAGGATAAGTTCCGGCTCTATGGGTCGTAACGGCCTTGAAGGAACTTTACTTTACGGTAATTCCTGTCATACTTGAAAACACTCTAACATTTTATGTTTTTCTCATATCATAGAATTTATATTTTCAGAATAGATACATTTGTTCATCAGTTGTTAACATTACAATATTACACTACGAACTTGCTCTTTTCAAAGCACTGTTATGCGGACATGTTTTATAGCATTATTTGGGCTCAGACTGTGTCTCAAAAAGTTTGGGTTTAGAGAAACCTCTGACATGGATAGGGGATTCATGTTTTATAGTATTATTTGGGCTCAGACCGTGTCTCAAAAAGTTTAGGATCAGAGAGACCTCTGACATGGGTGGGGGATTCATGTTTTATAGTATTGTTTGGGCTCAGACCGTGTCTCAAAAAGTTTAGGATCAGAGACCTCTGACATGGGTGGGGGATTCATGTTTTATAGTATTATTTTGGCTCAGACCGTGTCTCAAAAAGTTTAGGATCAGAGAGACCTCTGACATGGGTGGGGGATTCATGTTTTATAGTATTGTTTGGGCTCAGACCGTGTCTCAAAAAGATGGGTTCAGAGAGACCTCTGACATGGATAGGGGATTCATGTTTTATAGTATTATTTGGGCTAAGACCATGTCTCAAAAAGTTTGGGTTCAGAGAGACCTCTGACATGGTTAGGGGACTCATGTTTATAGTAATATTTGGGCTCAGACCCTGTCTCAAAAAATTTGGGTTCAGAGAGACCTCTGACATGGATAGGGGACTCATGAGGGGATAAAGTGAGGGAACCCCTGCACTAAGACCATTGGTATACATAGATTAGGTCTTTTGTTTTTAGAATTATGAATTGCTTAGTCCATGACATTCATTTTCCATTGTCCTCTTTCTTTTAGTTGTTTATTTTTGTTCATTTCCTTGCTTTCTGTCTGTTCCTTTGGTTGTGTTTAGGTGGATATCAAGTCCAGTGTGCTCTTCCTGCCCAAGACTGGTCTGCCAACACAATTAGAAGCCACTTCAGATATCGTTAGCACAGTGCAGCAAGCAAGTCGAGAGGGTCACCTGTCGTCCACATTGGTCATTTGCCTCCCTGCCCTGTTGGTGACCAGCACAATGACCAGACCAATGAACGTACTGCAGGAGTTGCCCATCACTGACTTCCATGAATCTCTCATTGGTCAGTTTCTGTTACCTGGTGTCCACTTTTGTCCCATTTCCATGCATGTTATTGTTATGTTTGTATGTGTCTTTCCTCGAGTGGGCCGCCGCTGCTAATACTCTACTTCTTACCTTTAACTCTTTCATTTTTGCCTCTCTTTCATCTTGCTGTGTCCTCTTAATTCACCATTAGATCGTATGGTGGACCGGGTAAATTTCAATGAAACAAAACCTAGCTTAGTGTATGAATCGGTTGAGAATGGGTTCTTCCCTTGTGTGCATGTCATTTGTATATACATTGGTTTATTTCTTCAGGGGAGGTGCTGGTAGCTCAGTTGGTAGAGCGTCTTACTGTCTCTCAGGAGGCCTGACTTTGAAAATAAAAGCAGCGTGGAAGGCAATGGCAAACTACCAGTACTACATTATGCCGTATGCTTAGAAATAAATCAGAACTCTACTTCTGTTCACCCTGCGCTGAACTCTGAGTATGGAACTTACTTTATTTTTTGTTATTTCTTCAGATGAGAAGCTTCCGTGGACCATCAAGTTGTCCAATGCCTGTGCCTATTCCCTGTTCCCCGGCCGTGCAGAACCTTTCTTCCTTCTTCAGCCAGTGGATGTGGTGTCTACTCTAGCCATCAACTGTACGTACAACCCTCCGACGTCTGAGCAGATCAGTGGCTTGGCCTTCTGCATCCACATAGATGTTGGAACTCCCTACACCAACTGGACTAGCTCTCAGGTTGGAATATATCGACAACAAACGAACAAATTCTAAAGCGTTAACATGGAGAAAAGAATGTCTCATTAATCATATATTATAAGACATTTAATGACTTATATCAAGAGTCGCTTAACTTCCTGTTATCATTTTGAAAAAAATTTAACATCATTCGTGTGAGTGGAAATGGTAAATGGAGGAACTGATTGATGTGGATTTGGAATGTTACATTATGGAATTAAAATTGACTCAGCAATATATAACATAACCAACATTGTTTAACTAAATAAAGCTAGAGAAATTTTTGACTGACCATAATGTGCTTGAGCCGGCCTGTTTGTCTGTGTTCAGTTTGCCTTTCTTTAATTGATAAGAGTTTTTCGATTTTTTATTTCAATTTTTTTTAAATGACAAGAAAAATGAATAGGAAAAAAATCTGTGAAATCTAAGTTTTTTTGTTGTTTTTTAAATTAATTGCTTGCGCTATAAATGATTGCTTGCTTCTTGAAAAAGAGTATGTCATGTCATTTGCAATCATTTTCTCCCTTCAGCTTCACCTCCTGTCCATTGTTTTTACACTGGCAGCCAACTTAATCAAGGACTCTGTGAAATTATACAAGGAATGCATTGGCATGTTCATGTTCAAGAAAGAGGCAAGTGACACAAGTGGGACTGACCAATCAAACTTGAGAATATCATGCTCTTCTACAACCCACAAAATGGGCAGTGTCTTGTCTGGTGAGGAGGCATTTTTGATATATAAATGTTACAGCATAATTGTTAAATCAAAGAAAAAAAAGAATACAATGTCCTCAAAAAATGTGAGAGAAATGCTACTTTATAATACATATTTATGTATGAGTACATGGGGGTTAACTTGTATTTGGAATGTTTATTATATGTAGAAGTAATGTAAGTAGAGTAGAGTCCTATGCTCCAAGCTAAGTGTAAAGAGTAAAGTCCTATGCTCCAAGCTAAGTGTAGAGAGTAAAGTCCTTTGCTCCAAGCTAAAGTGTAGAGAGTAAAGTCCTTTGCTCCAAGCTAAGTGTAGAGAGAGAAAGTCCTATGCTCCAAGCTAAGTGTAGAGAGTAAAGTCCTGATGTTTCTAGGCATACAACATGATATAGTAGCTTGCCATTATTTTCCACACTGCCTTTACTTTCGCAGAGTCTGCACAGACCTAGCTGCCCATTTCGTTGCTGGGTCAACAAGATTTACATTAAATCTTCTATGGTTTTAGTGTTCAACAGCAGTGTGGTCTTTTACACTGGAGCTCACCCGGTTGTTAAGGCATTTCTATGGTTTTAGTGTTCAACAGCAGTGTGGTCTTTTACACAGTGTGATCTTTTACACTGGAGCTCACCCGGTTGTTAAGGCATTTCTATGGTTTTAGTGTTCAACAGCAGTGTGATCTTTTACACTGGAGCTCACCTGGTTGTCAAGGCATTTCTATGGTTTTAGTGTTCAACAGTGTTCAACAGCAGTGTGATCTTTTACACTGGAGCTCACCTGGTTGTCAAGGCATTTCTATGGTTTTAGTGTTCAACAGTGTTCAACAGCAGTGTGATCTTTTACACTGGAGCTCACCTGGTTGTCAAGGCATTTCTATGGTTTTAGTGTTCAACAGTGTTCAACAGCTGTGTGGTCTTTCACACTGGAGCTCACCTGGTTGTCAAGGCATTTCATGGTTTTAGTGTTCAACAAATCTATGTACTGGAGTTCCTGGTTTCATTTTTGAAACCTCATTCCTTTCATTTACACACCCTTCAGTTATCTTGTGTATTGAATGAGTGAATAAGAACAATTTCATAACATCCAGACAGATTAGCTATCGTGTCACTTACAACAAAAGCATAATTGTTTCACGCTCTTGAATTGTATTGCTTTGTTCAAAGGGGAAATGACAGAACAGCTGACAACTGACATTTCTGAGGACATATCTCATGATGCCAGCCCTCTTCATGAAAGCCTGATTGACAACGAGGATGAGACCGGGGGTCAAGCTGTCGCTGTGGTTACAGCTGATGGTCAGCAAGTTGGAGTGTCAGGCCTTTCACACCTGTGCCGGGACCCATACAGGTAACCACTTCTATATGGTCAACCTTTGTAAAAAAAAAAAAGAAAGAAGGAAAAGAAAGGTTAAGCTTAAAAATTAAGTAAAATAGTATGTAGATAGGTAGGTAAACAGAGATAGATCGATAGAAAGATGTGTTGGAAGAGAGAGAGAGAGAGAGAGAGAGAGAGAGAGAGAGAGAGAGAGAGAGAGAGAGAGAGAGAGAGAGAGAGAGAGAGAGAGAGAGAGAGAGAGAGAGAGAGAGAGAGAGAGAGAGAGGGAGAGAGGAGAGAGAGGGAGAGAGGGAGAGAGAGAGAGAGAGGGGGAGGGGGAGGAGGAGGGAGGGAGCGAGAGAGAGAGAGAGAGAGAGGATCTTCTGATCTTCTGTCATATAATTACATACAAAAAATATTTCAGATGGCTCAAATAACAACCTTGTTCTTTCTTCTTACAGAGAGTGCTGTTTCCTGTGTCCTAAAAACATTTGATTTGAGTTTAGATTCTCAGAGTGTTTATAGTAAAGTAAAAATGACACTTGGATCTCTCAGCATGAAGCATGCTTTGAAACGGTGAGCTGAGCTTACGCTGTGCAGTCCTTTTTCCTATTAAAACCACTTACCACTCCTTTGCTTTCTGTAGTTTATGCAATGCTTTTGAATAAAAAAAACATTTTAGTTTTCTATTGCATGTACTATAATATATATCCACGGTGAAAGTCACAAACCGTGTAAGTCTAAATTTAGTAACACCTTTTCTCTCTGGCTTTTTTAACATAAGAAAGCCTCAATGCTCCGTCTAGTAAGGGATTCCATCGCTCAAAAACCAATAGAAACCTGTATAATAACCATATGAGCAATCAGTGCATCCCTAATCTAGTTTTTGACACTTGCACACCTTGTATATCTGCAAAAATAGATTAAAAAGTGCAGCATCATTTTCTTTGATTTTCTCAAAACATCCAATTTTGGAGTAACACGGTTTGCGACTTTCCCCGTCGATATACTTTTATTGTTTTTATAAATACTATCATACGTATGAGGCTGAATGATAATTGAAACTCAGCTATTATTTCTGATCTTTGGATAATACATGGACACAGATGAATGAACAAACAAATACACACAATCCTCCCTTTCCTTTCTGCAGGCCTGATGAATCTTGGAATTGGACAGAACCTGAAGGCATCGTTGTTTCTTGCTCTAGACAACTTCCCCGACACATTCACACCGTCTCTAACAAGCTGTGGATGACAGAAAGCTCAACAGGCATATCTTTTGCCTCAAATCACGATGCCGTGAACAGGGATAAGAAGCACGGAGTTCTCTCTGTCACACTAACCCACGCACTTTGCAAAAACGTGAAGAGACGCCTTCGTAAAGCGAACGTTGATCTTCCCATTGTCAGTGAACAAGAAAATCTCTCCTCATCTGCAGGATATGACCCAGATTTACTCTATTTTCATGAATATCTCACAGAGATATGTTTGAAAGTGGGACCAGTCGATGTTGTAATGAAGGCTGAGGCTGTTGATGTCATCATGGGGCTTTTGTCGGGAGTGGGGCCAAAATCTCAGCCGCCCAGAAAGACAGCCAAATCTCAACAGAGTCCCGTTTTTGTCAACGTTTCAAGGCCCCAGGAAACGAATTCTCCTTTGCTGGCGTCTTTTGCCGTCCACAATCTCCCTCTGTTGTATGCAGACGTAGGTTTGCTCAGAATTTTTGTGCCTTTGCCTGAGAGTAAGGACAGGCAGCAAACTCCATCTCAGAATCTTTCTTCAAACCAAACATGCGCCTCTCATAACAAAGTCATTCCCTCGTCCGGCAGTCGTTTGTCAAGAGCCACAGAGTCGTCTGGCTCGGCACACTTGTCTCATCCTGACGCCAATGTCATGTCCACCAGTAAGGTCACCCCTAGTGAAGGTCACAAATCGAAGGAGAAAGACTCAAACACAGACAGCAAGACGGTTCCATCAACACTTGACCATGACATGCTGGTGGTACAAGTCACCAGCTTTGTGTTGCAGCCTCATGCTGAGAATCCTTTACCTAGGTGAGACATATGGCAATGCATCAAGTTTCTAATGAATACTAATTTCTAAAGTGTAACATTTTTCATACAAACAATTTAGTTTTTTTCTTTCTTCGATGTCTTTTGTAGCATTGAATGTTTTCTTGTTATTGTAGAAATGTAACTGAAAGCACCATATGTCAGTGAAATATTAGATTTGTCATTTAAATAATCAAATACAGGCTTCTTTCGTATCTTTATAAATATTGGAGGCTTTGAAATAATAGAAAAGCTCATTTTAGATATATGATCTAAACAAATATTCCTGTTTTTCTCCCGCCTTGAAACTAACCTCATACGTCAAGGAGCTGACTTACTTGTTTAGATCTTTCAAAAAGCACAAGTAGCCGTATAAGTCCATTTTGTGCACTTGTTTTACCCTTTATTACATTTAACGGACTAAAGAAATGATTAAATTCTAATCCAATAAGAATAAAATGGTGTTTGCAGCCCTTTCTGATGACTTCTTATGTTTTTTTTCTCCTTAAAATAACGTCCTACGGACTTATATGTTTAGACATTTTCATCAATGATAGGGCCATCTAATGACAAGGAGAGAGACTTGGATATATTTGATGTACATTGTCATCATGCATGCATTCAGAACTTTGTAGCGAAAATATGCTTCCAAGGCTTTTGTCGGCTTTTTTATACTGTTTCTAACTCCCTGATTTTCAGGACAGCGTGTGACAAGGAGATTTACCACAGAGCCAGCCAATCAGGCATGTCCTACCAACCTGGGGCCTCTGTGGAAGATCGACAGTACCAGCTGGACGTCAGGGGGCTGGCACTATCAACAGGTCAGTTGGCAGTCAAAGTGGTTTGGGAAATCCCTTCTATAGGATTTTCAAAAACTACTTTCCTTTTAGGCGTAATCAGTATACAGTGTTAAGACCCAAGTAAAAGATCAAAGGTAGACCTCGAAGAAAGTGGGAAGAAGATATAAAATAGGCCCTAAAGCATCTTCATAGAAGGAAAACAGAAAATGAAAATGTCAGGACAGAGTAGCCTGGAGAAAAATCATTTCGGGTATCTAAACCTTTACATTGGAAGGTAGAATGGGAACTGATAAATGAATAAATAAATTTCCGTTTTACATGCCAGGTCTTCTACTAATAGATAGTCCAAACCAAAATCTCAAGTTGAAGCAAAAGAAAAGCAATTGCTACCACTGGAAAGAACTTTGTTTCCTGAGAATTTTTTTTCACTTTTCTCAAAACCATGTTTATCATCACAAAAGTAAATGTTTCAGACATGTCAGTTCTTACATTTCATTCAAACTCTACCACATCATTCTATCCCATTATGTCCACATTTTTACAGGAGATTTGTTTTAGACCAGTCAAATTATGTTTGTTATGATTATTTAATGTGAAAATTGTGGGGTTTTTTGCTATACGTTTCAAATTGCTTAGAAAAAAATTCGTCAAGACTACACTTTTCATTTTTATTTAAAAATGGCTTTGTAAAACATTAGCAAAGGCTTGCATAAATGAAAATCTCAGAAATTAGTGTTTGGTAGAATGAGCAAAACATTGAAGATAGTCCAAAACTACAAAGTGGTGGCTGTTTATTGGTGTTACCGTGCCACACAAAGTAAAAAAAAATTTTTTTTTGGCTCAAATACAATCTTGGGTTGCCTTTGTATCTGTTTTATTGCAAATTTAGCCATTGAAATCATTTTTGAGTGAAATTGTATTCTAGTGCCACAATTCCTCTTAAACGCTAAACGCTTAATGAAAATATAATGTATATATATACAAAGCAAGTGACATCCTTGTGGGATTGCCTAGACCTTGTATTATTTCTTTCACTAATCTTTTGGCAGCTCTTTAGAAAACTTAGAGAACAGTATACCTCATGATACAGTAAGCTCTAGAAAATCTGTAACAATTTTTCATTCCAATAACAAGTCTTGATATTTGGCACTGTCAATGAAATTTTAGGTGTGGTGGATGGATGGTCAGAGACTTAATCTCATTTGCTTCTCCTTGCTTTTCTTTGGTTTCCGTCCTCTTTTGCTTTTGTTTTTCTTCAATGTCATTGCAAGCTGTCTTCCTGCAACTCTCATATGATCGTCATTGGGGATAGACCACTTTAATTATGCTTATATTATCTATGCCTATATTAGGTTGCTGGGATCAAGTGATCAAGGAGACAAAGAAAGCAGAGCGACAAAAATCCCCTTCAGGCTCAATGGTTCAAATTCCAGCTTTAGATTGGAACACATTTCTCATGGACAGGTAAGAAAGTGGAACACATTCCTCATGGATAGGTAAAAAATCGGAATACATTCCTCATGGACAGATAAAAAAATGAAAACTTGTCAGTCTTATTAGGAATGTTATTACTCAATTGCTGGTAGTTTTGGTAAAGAACGTCCTGGTACGGTGGGAAGTAGGTGGGTGCTACTGGTAGGTCCTACCTCTTTACTTTCATGCTTTCACCCATCTTATATCTTGCTGTTTCCTCATAATTCACCCTGAGATATATGGTGGATGGGGTAAATTTCAATCAATCAGTCAATCAATTGAAGTAATGGTAAGGGATATTCTGAAAGTTAAGCTTTGGGTGTTTTAGACATTACCATGAGTGTTTCATAAAATGGTGCATACATTATAAAGACATTTGTACAGTGCTGTTTATTGGCTACTATAGCCTTGGTAGGGGAAAAAGGATTGTTACTGAAACATATATTCTTTTCAACAAGTCATGTAAAGTATTTGACGTTGAGCCTACTTTTTGTGACGGACATGGGCATAATTATAATTATCATTATAGATCACTTTGATTGATGTCACAGTATTCAAACAGCTGATGAATTAATTTCAAGCCTGATTGTGACCTCAAAATATGAATAGATTACACGTGATTATGATATAGTCTCTTTCCTTCTAACAGCGTAGCTGAAGAAAAAAAGACATCAAACTAGTACCCTTGGCTGCAGCCTTTGACTCTTGCTTGGTGGTGGCACCTCCCATCTTCTGCTTGCCTCAACGGGAGAAAGGAACCTACGGAAAGTCCATGGTAATTTTGTCTATTGTCAAACATATTCAAAATGTGTTTTATAATGCTAGCATTTAAACCGTTTTATTTTATACATGCATGGCAGATGTACCTGTTTTTTAAATAAAAACAAAATGTATTACTGTCTTATTTTTGTTTACAATTTTGTTGGTTTTAATTAAAGAAAGGTTTGGGTCCTGAGCATAATTTTTTCATACACATTTTTTGGTCCAATATCTACAAGTTGTCAAAATGGATATATGCTGAGGATCTTCTAGGGCGTTTTTTTTTTCTTTGGCACATCACCTCTCTTCTAATCCAGGTCCGACTTTGTATTCCTTGAGAAAAATACTTGACACGCATTTCCCCACTCGACCCAGATGCAGAATGGGTATAAGCACTAGCTTTGGAGTAACAACCTGCATCAGACTTGTGTCCTGTGTAGGAGGTGATTATTATCACCTGTTCTGCTTCATGCTATAAAACCAGGATAAGTTCCGGCTCTTTACTTTACCGGTCTTCTAAAGGTAATTCACAACTAAAGATCAAGTCTAGTTAGATCAAATCCCATCCATGACCCATACTACAGCTTACTGTATTTCATTCGGCTTAAAATAAATCTTTCAAATATCAAATGAAAAATACAGCAGTTGTCAAAGTTGTAATTCCTGTAAATTAAACACTGCTGTCGCATGTACATCTTTTGTTACAGCCTCATTTGATTTGTGGGCTGAATATGGAACTGAATTTGACGTCTGACCTTGACCTCTACATAAGCATCAGTCAACTTGACCTTTTGAACCAACTGAGCACACAATTTAGTGAGAGATTCAGTCCTTACCCGCATGCAAGTCCAGCCACAGCTTCTGATGTCTCACATTTGTCCTTTTCTAAAACGCTTGAGGGAGGTAACTCCCTTCAGCCTCATGGCCTCGTTGCGACGGACCTGTCTGCTCTCAATACCCGTGGTGGCGATAGCGGTGTTGAAAGTGACATCTCCACTTTGATTCTGGACCACGGACACAAAGTCGGTGCCGACAGAGGTCCAAATGGCCCAAGTGTGAAACAGAATGAAGAGAGAATCAGTCTGGGGACACCTTTCACTGGGAGCCCAAGGCTTGACAAAAGTGAGAAGACGAAGAACGAGGCGACAGGCTTTCTCTCATCAAAGTCATTTTTTGATCTGCTCGTCACCGCTGGTCGGATATCATGCACTGTTTATACTCACAAGGTAAAAACCAGTGATGAACAATGATAAATCACCTGGTATTCTTTTATTGACAAACTCTGCCAGCATATTGAAAATGATTTTTTTTTTTACATTGATGTCACTGAAGCTCAATATTGATTTTACTCTTTTTAATTGATTAGTTATAATCATTTTTTATTTAAATTCTGATATCATAGTTACATCACTGCCAACTTACACATAAAAAACATGTTTAAATGTTTTTATGGTGTTGAGTCCATAAGTCTGTATTTACCTTGAAAAGTACGTGTTTACTGTAACTCTTGTTTAAAGAAACCGTAAGTCAGCGGCAGAGATTCAGAAAGATTGGGGAGAATGTGCGGAGATGCCATTCTGAGTTTGCAAAACTACTGTTGCCTTTTGCCAGAAAGGCCTGCGATCAGCAGATTTTTTTGCTATTTACTTTAAAGGGAGTTAATTCAAATTGTATTATCAACATTTTCTGGAACATTACAGGGTGTCATGCAATTAGAATTAGTTTGTGCGATCAAAGTCTGTTTTATGGTTTGAAGAGGTTAGCAGGCATGTAGTAAGGACTCCACAATCTATGACTGATAAGTGACTATAATTATGCTTTTATCTAAGAGGTCTTTTAGTAAGATCAAGACATATTACTTTTTACCTCCTATTTCATAAGAGATGGATGTGAAAATGAGTCGGATGGATTTCAGTTAAACACATTAATGTTAATTTAACAATTAGATATGGTTGTAAGATGTTAATTGTCACACATCATGCAATAATTTAATGTCATGTTTAATGGTATTCTTTAAAAAACTGGAGATGTTAGATGTCATCTGTAGATTTTTAAGGGAAGTGATGTCCCGTGCAATGATACTTGATGTGATGAATCATTTCTTTCAAGGTATTATTTTTTACTGTTCTAGATTTTAGATGAAAAGTTGACGTTGGAAATGCCCCTTTTCCAAGAGAGGAAGACTAACCAGAGAGTTAGACACCAGTCGTCACATACCCCGAAGCCAGTGGGTGTTCCAGTCAAAGACAATTTAGACCAGAGGTTGAAAGCTACCCCTAGAAGGCATTACAGCATCAGTGAGGCAAAGGGAGACGAGACTGATGAGGAGAATGAGGAGAGCTCCGACTCCAATGAAGAAGAATTTACAGAGTTCGATTTTATGAAGGTATTACTTGGGGGAACCATGCTTTACTTTTGCTGGTACAATCTACTGGCATATGGTATTTGCTCTTAAATTTGAGATCAACATTATATAGCATTGAAGAATGCAAGCATCTCGTTATAGACGCTTTCATAAGTTCTGTTGTTTGTCAATAGTACCCATGTAGATAGAGTTGCTTTCATAAAGTTCTGTTGTTTGTCAATAGTACCCATGTAGATAGAGTTGCTTTCGTAAAGTTCTGTTGGTTGTCAATAGTACCCATGTAGATAGAGTTGCTTTCGTAAAGTTCTGTTGGTTGTCAATAGTACCCATGTAGATAGAGTTGCTTTGTAAAGTTCTGTTGTTTGTCAATAGTACCCATGTAGATAGAGTTACTATTATATTTAGCTCCTTTCAACACATATTCTCGGAAGAAATGAGTAAGGACATGAAATAATATTTACGCCCCGTAGGGACTAAGATGAGATAAATACAAAGAATTTGATTTGATTTACCCACATCCACAATTAAGGTGATCTCTTGGTTTTCATAAGATTTTTTAACGTTTTGCCCAGACTGTCCTATAAACAGCGAAGGGATCTTTAACATGCACAGAATGTTGTGATCTGTTCATGGGACCTCCTTTTTATTATCCATCTCCGATAGGACTAGGGTGTGGAGCCACCTACCTGTACCAGTGGGGTAGATATAGCTTGAAAAAACATGAGAACATTTTTCAACCTCCTGCAGGGTTTGAACTCACTACCCTTTAGTTGAGAGGCAGACACCTTGCCCTTGGACTATCGAGTCCCCCGAATACAAAGAAATGGACAAAACAATTTTTTTGGCCTCAATAGAACAGTAGAATTGAACCTGTGTCCGCACTGGTACCCATCGCCTTGTCATGAAAAGAGAACACCCCACCAACCAAGCCAACTACGCTCCTTAGCTAGCTTGGTCGATGTTTTCATAATAAATCAACGAGTTGGATTCTATTGGTGCTCAAAGAATTTTTGTGTCTATTTCTTTGTATAATATTTCATGATTTCATGTTCTTATTCATCATTTTCGACATGCCCCTTGCCTCACTGTTTGTCTTTTTCGGGGGACTGTACGCCGCATTTTGTTCAGCACCATAAATGGATATTACAATGAATCTATGATTCTTTTTACTTGTGGTGGCAGCAGTTGTTTTGGGTTTTCCCCCAAATAGAATAATCGGCACTATGTCTCTTACAATTCATAACCATTTCATTTTTTGTGATCAACACAGCTGTTGGCTTAAATATTTCATCTACATATCTCTTTAGAGAAAGACAAACAGTGAGGCATGTCGAAAATGATGAATAAGAACATGAAATATTATTAAACACCTGTAGGAAGAAAGATAAGACAAGTAAAAAGAATCATAGATTCATTGTGATATCCGTTTATGGTGCTGAACAAAATGCGGCAAATTTGAAAATTTTCTGTACAGTCCCCCGAGATCACCTCTATGTTGTGGATGTGGGTAAAATCAAATAAAATTACTTATAATACAATCTTTGCCTGTAAAATTCTACCCACAGCTTTGTAAAGATTTCACAGTTAAAAATTAAAAAGGGTACCTAAAAATGTCTATTGCCTAGATTGTAAGTTCCTTTTGTTTGTCTACTCTCATTGACAGCAAGTGCCAGAAAACAATTTAAAGAAAACGATTCCAGAGGGCAGCACCTGTGTGTCGCCCTTTGTGTACCTCTACATCACTCAACCTCACTGCATTCTCTCTAACCACGGAGGTACTCAGATGAAGGCAGAGCTTTCTTGCTACGATGTGCTCATGAAGGGAGCCTCCGATCAACATCTTTCAGCCAGTGGGTCCCTGTCTGTCTGTCGGTCTGTCGTGTGTTTGTGTGTGTGTCGTCTTTTATTGAAATTCTCTTGTTCTTTTTCTTCTCCTCTTATTTTCTTCCTTTTGTGCGTTTTGTAGAAGAGTTCATGGTATCATGTTCTCAGTAACAAGTCACCAAATTTTTAAATAAATAAAAAAGCAGGCAAAGAAATGAACGTAAAGGTTAATTGTGTCTTGTAGTCTATAATAGAGCAACAGTCAGATGTTTAGATTATTGCTTGGCCATACTTCTTTGAAAACACATTGTTGAAAAGTTAAGTAAGGTAATTTAAATGGATGTTTCTTCACATCAAAAGAAAAGAAAAAAAAGCCTTCATTGACTAAAGATAAATCCCTCATGAACATGATTTAAAAAAAGAATGTATTAATCTCATAATGCTGTAAAAACATATTGGAGAAACAATGGCCAAATCCGCAGGAAGGCTTATTAACAACTGTAAAAAAAAAAAAAAACTGCGATTGTATAGGCACACAACCAGAGCCAGTAGCTTATCAAAGACCATTCTCCAAGGCACTGTTCAGGGAAATAAGAGAAGAGGGGGACAAAGTAAGAAATGGACGGACAACATTACTGAATGGACGAAGGAAGCTTTACCGCCGTCCAAGCCCTAGCCCATGAATGCAGACAGATGGTGTAGAGTTTATTATTGCAACTCCCCACGACCCAGCAAAGGGTTAAGAGACTCTCCATCATGCGCATAGCTGGTTTTGTTTGATTTTCTAATTCTATAAACTTGTCACAGAACAGAACAAAACTAATAATAAAGGAAATAAATGTGTTCTTATTTTTTTAAATGGTCTTCTCTCATCATGTGTTATCTCATTTCTTACACACGCATGCATTGTGAGATGTTGCTTTCTTTTCATTGTACTCCCATTTTAATCTTGATGCACTGCTCTTTCTTCAGTGGATGACTATCACATCATTCCTGACTGTGCTGACTTCAATGTCCACTGGCTTGAGACCAGGGCGGGACAACCCCATCCCTACACAGGCATTCCACCCTCCTTGCTCACCACCCAGTTTGTTAGGGAACCTGACATGCCTGGTATGTTCACACAGACTTTGACCTGCTTTTTTCTGATTAGTCATTGATAATTGAAGGCACGGGTAGTCTTAATTCAAATCTTCATTGAAAATTTCAAAGCTTTAAATTTCTGCTTTTTGTCAAGTTATTTGAAAATCATAGAGATCCCTCCCACTAAAAAAAAAGCTCAAATATAGAGCTGTAAATGTGTATTTTTTTTACCTTTTCTATGAGATAACACAACTTTGTTTGTTATTCGGTATAAACATGTTTCCCATGGAAAAATTTAGCCAGTGGATGCTGTTTCATATGTTGTGATTTCATTTTTCTTCAGAAAAGAAAAATATCCCCTCCCCCCCCCCAAAAAAAAGAAGAAAAAGAAAAGAAACAGAAAATATACTTTAGCTATTAAGTGACCAGCATCCACCATAAGTGGGTTATTGGGAAGTTTTGGTTTTGAGGTGATGAATTTTACCAGTATCGCCAATGAAAATACCATAGCATCTCACATGATGAATTTTACCAGTATCGCCAATGAAAGTAGCATAGCATCTCACATGATGAATTTTACCAGTATCGCCAATGAAAATACCATAGCATCTCACATGATGAATTTTACCAGTATCGTCAATGAAAGTACCATAGCATCTCACATGATGAATTTTACCAGTATCGTCAATGAAAGTACCATAGCATCTCACATGATGAATTTTACCAGTATCGTCAATGAAAATACCATAGTATCTCACATGATGAATTTTACCAGTATTGCCAATGAAAGTACCATAGCATCTCACATGATAAATTTTACCAGTATCGTCAATGAAAATACCATAGTATCTCACATGATGAATTTTACCAGTATCGCCAATGCAAGTACCATAGCATCTCACACTCAATTAATTATAATAGGGACTTCAAATGTTTTGTTCATCTTTGATGGGGCTTTGTGCTCAATGGACTCATAAATTATAAGGGTGTCACTTTGTCCCTAGAAAGAAAGAAAAATAATAAATAAAATGATATATCTTGTCAAGAAATGTTTACATACGTTCCAGACACAATTGGACTACATTTGGAACGTCCGCTTCGACTGAAAGTCAGTCAACTGGCTCTGGAACAGATTGCTGCATTTTCCAAAGAGTTGACGAGCTTGAAACTGGGACGGTCTTCCACAAGACGCCAAGACAGGCAGTGTAAAGAGAGGCAGTCTGACAGCAATGAGAAACCGTTTATAGGTACCATAATATAAGTAAAAACTTTAGAAACCTCTCCCCTTGACTATCTGTTTGAAATTTATACTTTGAAGACCTTCATTTAATCTCAAGGACTTTGGGTAAGGAATCATGAACGGATACATTTTGTAAATGTTGATGAAGTTTCCTTTTTATTACAATAAGGGAAAATTGTTTTTTGTTTTGTTTCTTCTTTAACAGTTATAATTATTAGAGGTTATCATTAGTTGATGCATTTGTGGTAAGATTTACATTCTATGAGTATTTTAAGCTTGCTTACTTTAAGGGATTTTTTTTACCTCTCTTGAATTATGTTCCTTGCTGATTCTCTTTCCTCTTTCTGGTTTAAAAAAAAAAATTGAATTTTTGTTTGTTTTTTATTTGTTTAAAAAAAAAAATTCTTTATCTTTATCTGTTAGAATTCATTTTTCGTCATTTGGCCTTCCTAGAAATATATCAACTTCATATTTGTTTATCCACTATTTTGCTATTCAGATGTAATGAAGAGTTTTGAATTTTTTGAGGGATTCAATTTATTTGTTTTAAAATATCTTATCACTTTTGCACATGCTCTTGGTGTATATGTAATGTGTAGTGTCAATTCAATGTTTTTCTTTTTGTTTTTTTCTCTTTCTTTCTCAGATCCTTTGGCGTTTGCTGACAAAATCAATCTTTCCACCTCTCAGGTGGTGATTACCTTGGATGTGAATGAAGGTGAAAGTAGCATAGGTGGGACCTTCAGCCTTGAAGGTTTTAAGACAGAAATTGACCTACAGAAGACAGAGTCTGGTAAATTGAATTACTTGAATTGCTTATCATTGTAGAAAGAAGCTTCAATTAATTAGCAACCACCGTAACTTTATTGACAATATCACGTCTCTCACGTATCCCATAAACCTCCAGGGTCGCAGAAGAACTGTGCGGGTGATTGGCAGGCACTGCTGGTAGGGCCTATTTCTTTCCTTTCTTTCTTTCACTTATCTTTCATCTTGCTGTTTGCTCTTAAGGTCACCTGAGGTCCCGCAATGATGGACAGAGTAGATTTCAATGAAACAAACATGGAGAGCTGCACAATGAAAGTTGCACTAGTATCTTCCGCCTTTCTTGGTCATGAGCCTGGGTCTGGGTGAAGGTTTTCCGTGTCCATTCCGTAATGTCGCCTTCCCATCTCTATTTCTGTTTTCCTCTTCTCCTTGTTCCCTGCGTCTCGCCTTGTAAGATGCTCTTGGAAAGGTCATTTGATCTTGTAATATGGCCATATTAAGTCAACTTCCATTTCTTCACAACCACCAGCAGGTCTACATAGTACTCTGCATATTGTAACACTCTTCTCTTCACTTTTTAGTTGCCGATGTGAATCTCTATAGGAGAAGCCTAACTCTTACCAAAAATATAAAATGTTAATTAATCTTTCACATTTGGTAAGGACTGCTTGTCTCCCACAATACTTTTATTTCCCTAATCATTAAATTCTGCATTATGATTTTCATTCAAAGAATGATTATATGGTTGGTTCAAGGTCATCTATGTATTTGCTAGTACTTTGTGAGTGCATGGTAAATGTAAGGAATGAAAAGAGAAATTATTGAAACCTCTTTTGAACAAAAGATAAAGAAAACACATTATGTTGATTGAAAAACATTTGTCTTCCATAGGCACCCTTTTTGCTATTTTATGAAAGCGACATGCAAATGTATGTGAGGCTTTGTGTCTCACTAGTGATGTCATTGGCTGAGTGGTTAGGCTGCCGGACTTTGGGATCATGAGATTCCAGGCTTGAACTCCAGCAAAACTAGGTCTAAAGTTGTGTGCACCTTGGGAAAGACATTTAACACATACTTCTCCCGTTCGACCCAGGTGCTAATGAGTACAAGTACTAGCTTGGGAGTAAAAACCTGTGTCAGACTAGGGTCCTGTCCAGAATACGATAATTATCAACTGTTCCACTTCATGTTATAGAAACTGGGATACGTTCAGGTTCTATGGGCTGTAATGGCCTTGAAGAAACTTTTACTTACTTTGTGTCTCACTGGCTCTGATCATTGTTTTCTGAAAATAATGACTGTTAGTCATGTACAAAATGTGTTTGCATTTCCAGATTACACGCCTTTGATTAGCACCCATCTGAAGGACGTGCTCATCAAATTGACCAATGACAAGAAGTCCCGGCCTCTGATCGGTCCTGTCACTGTTACGTTGGATGGTTGTTTGTCCTGGATCCCTGTTTCTCCTACCAAATTCAAACCACAGGTATTTCTAGCCAGTCTTCAGGGCTTCAAAGATAGCAATTCTGAAAGATTTTTGCCTATATTGAATATCAAGAGTGAAGTTATGCACTTAAGTTGGGTTGGAGGAATTATTCATCATTCCTTCAATGCTGATTTTTTCATCCATGTGCATTTTCAAAGTCAAAAGCCATGACCCATTACTGTGTATTTACATTGCCATTCCTATTTGGAAATACGTATAAATTCTCTTTTGTTGTTGTTTGTTATTGTTTGCAGTTTGTTTGTTTTTTGTTTGTTTGAGGACAACACCCATTAGGCCTTCTCATAGATCTGTTGCATTCTTCTCTCACACAAGACTACAACAAGGGTGGTGATGGTGAAGACATTTGGCAACAGTGGGTTTTTTTTATTTGTTGGCACGTGTGTCATGCAGAGTACGATCTCCGTGGGTAAAAGTGACACAAGACCTTTCTCAGATTTTCTCACTGTGATCAAAGAGAGACAGACAATCGGGCTGTCTGTCTGGCAGACCTATAGAGAGGAAGGGAAGGTGAGGGTAAGGGTGACCAGAGCAAAGACAGCCAAGGCTAATTGAGAGCAGTTGGTTAAGATCTAGTCACACATACACACACACACACACACACACACACACACACACACACCTGCGTGTCAGATTGTGTCACTGGAACGAGGCAAGAAGAGAAGATTAAGTTTATTTTTCACAGGAATCGACTCTTTAAATGCAAAAAACTGAAGAAAGAGTTACCAAAACTTGTTGCATTGTGGGGAAGTCAACCCAGCTGTTGTAGTATTTTAGGGGGTAATTTGAGTTTGTAAAATGCGGTTACATGAAAAAACCTGCATGGCCTTGAGGAGCTTTACTTTTAAAAAAAAAACTTTTCTTGACACATTGTATCAGTTAAGTTGGAAATAGACCAATGATTTCAATGATACAAGCTACCCACTTGATCTTTTCACGCAGCTTCTATTGGCGGTGGACACAGGCATTATTCTCATCACGTTTGGACAAGAGCATGTCTTTTGTTTGACCCAGCTTGTCCACACATTGACCAAACTGCAACAGGTGAGCAAAATTCATACCTTCCACCTTCCTGCTTGCTTCCTACCTATTTTTCCCCCCATTGTTTTGTTAAAAATCTTTTACAATGCAAGTTTTTTTTGAATTAGTCACAACACATTGGTTAGGAAATTATTTCATGCCAACTGTTTAAGAAGTACTATGATATTTGCATGGTCACTCCATGGAGTACAACCAAAGGGAATTCAACCATGTCTCTTTATTATATCTATAGGTATGTTCCCATTTGCCTTATGTTTGTATGACAGTTGTTATTTTTAAGCTTATATCAATTGGTGTATAGTCTTACTTTAGACATAATTATAGTCACTCATCAAATTTAGTGAAGGCTAAATTCACTTATTCTAATTGATGTCAATAGTTAATTGTTAGAACTGCTGTGAGGCAACATCTTGACTTAGGAGCATTTTGTCCCTTTTAAGAGCATTTCTATGAATTCATTTCTCTTCCCCATGGCTTCAGGAACTGTTTGGACATTTTGTTCCTTTTAAGAGCATTTTCTTTGAATTCATTTCTTTTCCCCATGGATTCAGGAACTGTTGGGAACGGTGTCCCCATCTCCAAAAGAATATTCCAAGTCTGAAAAGCCAAAGCAAAGGGAGTCACAGAAGGCCAGGACAGGTCGCCAGACCATGCTAGACTTTGTACAGGATCACAGTCATGACGATCTGAGAAGTGGCGGCTTCAAGTTTCTGGATGAAATTGGTACGGGAATTGAATTATTGAGACTACTGAACTGACAAAAAGCCTTCCAATTTATACAATTACTGAATCTTTCTATTTGCTGGGATGAGTGAAGTGTAAAACTCAATACTATGTTACATACCAAGAGAGATATTATTTGATTGTACAACCGTAGTAGACTTTTAAAAAGTAACTTCAAGGCCCTTAAGGCCTTTAGATCAGGAGCTTATCCCCGTTTCTATAGCGTGAAGCGGAACAAGTGACAATGATCACCTCCTGACCAGGATGCTAGTCTGACGCAGGTTTTTACTCCCAAGCTAGTGCTTGTACCCATTTGCACCTGGGTAGAGTGGGGAAAATGCATGTTAAGTGTCTCTCCCAAGGAACACAACATCGGACCTGGCTTTGCTAGGATTCAAACTCGAGACCTCATGATCCCCAGTCTTGCAGCCTAACCGCTCAGCCACCTGCAGAGACTCATTAGCAATTTGGATGAGAGTCCTGACACCATTTTGAGTTCGCAAAACTAAAGTTGCTTGTTTATTACCGCAAAGGGGATTAATTCAAATTAAATTATCAATGTTTGAAATATTATGGAGCATCATGCAAATTAAAATTAAGTCTGCACGGTCAGAGTCTCTTTTTTTAATTTAAAGAGGTTGGTAGCTATGGAGTATTTTCATTTTGTTTAGATAGATCTTGAATAAACACATACCTACTGATCAGGGTTCAGGCACTTTATGAGCTGCCCGCAAAGCTACTGATTATTATGTGCCAGGTAAGCTGTATGCAAGGTTTTTGTGATATCATTCTTTCTATATTTTATATGACTATATATGTCATGTCCAGGACTTGATTTGATTTACCCACATCCACAACTAAGGTGATCTCAGGGTTTTTGGTAGGATTTTTAAGTTTGCCTGGACTGCCCTGTAAACAGCCAAGGGATCTTTAACGTGCACAAAGTGTTGTGATCTGTACACAGGACTTCCATTTTATCATCCATCTCTGATGGGACTAGGTGTCGATCCACCCACCTGGACCAGAGGGGTAGATTTTACTCGGAAAAACTTCATAAATTTTTCAACCGTTAGCGGGCTACCACTACTACTAATAATGATGATATGAATTGTAATAATGAAAATAAGAATAATGAAGATAAAAATGATAATACAGCAACAACAAGAGTGATAATAATAATAATTGTAATAATAAAAGTAACTGTAAAGATAATGATAATAATGACATTAAGGATACAATAATGTTGCAAGTGAGTTTTGCAGGTTTCTGTTACAATCTCATGTGAAACGTCAATATATCTTATCAAGTTCATAGCAACCAATTTTATCATTTGTGTTACTGATGATTAAGCATAGTATTTTAATTATCATTGTTTCTGTGTGTCTCTATCTCTTTCTAACACTGTCTTTCTATAAATCTGTCTCTCTTTCTAACTGTATGTTTATGTCTGTGTCTGTCTGACTCTTACTCATAGCCAAATATCTTTGTTTGATAATTTTTACTTTCTTCTTAACATTTCTTGTCATATTAACTATGATTGTGTGCCTTATATCTGTTGTTTTTCTGAAATGCTTTAAACAGAAGGCTCTGAAATTCCGCCAGAACCTAACGAAATTGTGTTCAGCAGCAGCAGCAGCAGCATCACCACCAACAACAACAAAGATCTTACGGATTCCAGTCCGTTTGACGGCAGCAGCCACCACAGCCGGAGATATGGTAGTTACATGGCCTGGTGCTACCCCCACCCACGATGTAATCACCGGTTTACAGTTGATGCCTGTGCCCTTCAGCCTTACCTCCAGCACAATGTCCCTTGACAGCAGCTCTGTGTCTAGCTCATCGGTAAGACATCCCTCCTTAAAAGTGTAATGTGATGTTAAAAGGGGGACTTGATAGTCCAGAGGCAAGGTGTCAGCCTCTCAACTAAAAGGTAGTGGGTTTGAGCCCTGCTAACGGTTGAAAGATTTTCCTGATTTTTTTTTTTAGCAAAATCTACCCCTTGGTCCAGGTAGGTGGATTGACATCAAATCGCATGGGAGACGGCTGATAAAAAGGAGGTCATGTATGCAAGTCCCATGGGAGACGGCCGATAAAAAGGAGGTCATGTGTGCAAATCCCATAGGAGACAGCCGATAAAAAGGAGGTCATGTGTGCAAATCCCATAGGAGACGGCCGATAAAAAGGAGGTCATGTGTGCCAATCATAACATTCTGTGCAAGTTAAAGATACCTTGGTTGTTTACAGGCAGTCCGGGCAAAATAACAAATCCTACCAAAACCCCGAGATCACCTTAGTTATGTATGTGAGTAAATAACATTAATAAAAAAGGTGATGCTAAAGTGACTGTAATAGATAGGAGAAATGACGAGTTGTAATGATAAATACTTTAAAATCATTGTCATTTCTGTTGAAGTAACCCATGCAAACTGATAACGAGAGCCCTGATGCGCTGTTGACACACAATGTGCAGCCTTTAAATCCATGACTTGCTTCGACAAGATTTTAGCATTGCTGTATGTTTAAATTCGGAGAGTTACATCCCTTTTTCCTTTTTCTGTGTATAGGATGAATGAAGGGTGGAAAACACTAGCAGTGAAGGTTTGAAGATTAAAGTACATGTTTACTTCAAACTCTAAAGAAAAAAGATAAACTTAAAGTCTCACAATACATTGTATACGTATATTGGATATAATGGCTGTTAATGGAAGATATGAATGATATTTGCATTTTGGTTAAGAAGAATGTTTTAAAAACGTGTCATTTCACTACAAGTATACACAGATATTCACAATAAATGGATCAATGTAGTTAAATGAATTTATTGACGCTTTTTTAGGTGGTGTTATTCTGTAGCTTGGGTTTGTTTTGTTTTTTGTGCTTTCTCAGGGCAAGAAATCAATATTTGTTCCTTCTTCGTTTTCATGTGACTATGCCAAACATTATGAATATTTGTTAGCGCTGGATCTTTCTCTTATGTATCAATGATCTTGTAGGTGGCCTGCATTCTCCAACACTATGATGAGTTGGTTGGAGACTTTATGGACGTGGTGGAATTTTCTTGTCTGAAAATGAGCCTGTCACCGTCCCTTTGCCTGATGCCAAGCACTGCAATGCTAGCCAGTTGGTCGTGGCTAAATTGTGGAGGGTCATTCTGCTACAGGCAGATGAAGGCAGGGGTATGTTCATGTCACTGTTGTTGTTTATAAACAAGATTCCGTTCAACATATGGCTATGGTGCTGTTCAAATTATGTATATGTAACGGACCAACGTTTTGCATGGGAATTTGAATAATCATTCTCTCAAATGCGTAGCAATGAACTGGTGTTGGGAAATGTTGTAAGAAGCAGTAATATTGTCAGTGAATCTGTATAGACATGCAAGTCCATGATGTATGGGATATGAAATCTGTTCTTCAAATGATCAAAAATGCGTGCTCTTTTGTGTTTTTATAAATATTGGAGGCATTGATCCAATGAAAAGGCTTCAGTTACGCCCATGATTTAAACGCAGATTTCCGTTTTTCTCCCCGCCTCGGAAACTCTAACCTCGTAAGTCAAGGAGTGGATTTGTTTAAATCTTTCAGAAAGTTCACCTCTAATCGTCCGAGTCCATTTCTTGCACAACTGACTATTTGTTACCTTTTACTACATTCTAAGAACTAAACTAATTATTGAATTGAAATCAAAAAGCATAGCAGTGTTTGTAGCCCTAGTTGATGATCTAGTATGTTTTTTGCTTCTCCTGAAAACTTACATCATTCTAACTTGCATGTTTAGACGGTTTCACTGACGATGTCTATACATATCGTTGCCAACTAAGATATTGTGATCATGTGTATGTAGTTGGTTGTCTTTCAATTAGTGCAAAATAAAAATGAAATAAAAGATTTGGCCTGTATAACATGTTTTCATCAAAGCAGTGATGACATTTATGTTTTTGCTGTATAAAATCATGCACATACATTTATGGGAATGTGAACCCATGTGCAATAACTATAGTGAGTGAAGGAAAAAGATCTAAGAAAGGAATGGTAGAAATAAAGGTGTGTTTCAGACAGATGTATAACATTCATAACAAGCAAGATGATATAGTGATTCTTGATATTACACCTTTGCCGTCCTTTTTTTCGTCTCTTTTCTTCTTTAACTTATTCTCAATGTTGACAAAAGTTATGAAATAAGTATAATTATACTTTTTAGTATTTGTCTATAGGGATGAAATACAAGCTGCGTCTGGAACTTTACTTCAGCTGCACCATTAATTAACAGCCATATTTTCTTTTTTTTTCTTTCTTTATCAGTTCCCATTCTAGCTTTTGGTGTATGGGTTCAGATACCTGAGATGATCTTTCTCCAGGATGCCCTGTCCTGGCATTTTCTGTTTCCTTCCAAAAATGTTAAATTTCTATTCTTCAATGCCTCTTTTATATCTTCTTTCCACTTTCTCTGAGGTCTGCCTTTTGGTCTTTTACCTTGGGCTTTAGCTCTTTATGCTGATTTAGCTATTATATTGTCATTCATTCTGTTTACATACCCAAACCATCTCAATTGATTTATTTCTATCTTAATTTTTATGCCATCTACTTTGGTTTGATCTCTTATTGTTGTGTTTCTGATTTTGTCTCTTTTAGTTTTCCTACTACTCTTCTTAGATATTTCACTTCAGCTGCCTGTACTCTACTGTATTCTTTACTGTCTAAGGTCCAGGTTTCACTGCCATAGAGGAGAGTAGGACAATAAACTGTATTGTATACAGCCATTTTGGTTTTTGTTGACAATTCTTGTTTACCTACAAATGTTTTTCCTAAATGGTTATATATTGCACTTGCCTTTTTGATTCTCTGGCTGATTTCTTCTCTTAGTTTTCCCTCAGAGTTAATCATTACTCCTAGGTAAATGTAGCTGTGAACTTGTTCTAAATTCTCCCTACCAAATTTAAGATTTTGTGTTTTAGCTTCCCTAGTTACTAGCATTGTTTTGGTTTTCTTTGCATTTACTCTCATTCCTCTTTTATTTAGTTCATTGTTCATAATGTTGATATTCGACTGAAGGTCACTTTCTGATTTTCCAAACAGAACTAAATCGTCGGCAAATGAAAGCATTGATACATTTACTGGTTTTAGCTTCCACATACCTACATTCATTTCTTCATTTTTGAGGATGCCTTTGCGACTGAATCCAAAAATGTAATAAACAAAAGAGGACTTAGGCTACAACCCTGTCTTACTCCTATATCTACATCAAATTATTCTGATATATTTCCAGCTGCTCTCATGGCACATGTTGGTTTCTTGTAAAAACTTTTAATGGCTTCTATTAAGTTTTGCTCTACGTTGTGTTCTTTTAAGGAATGCCATAGTTCGTCCCTCCTCACAGTGTCAAATGCCTTTTTTAAGTCAATAAAACACAGGTGCAAGTCAATGTTTCTCCCAAGGAATTTTCTATTATTTGTCTAATTGTGAATATGTGATCGTGTACACTTCTTCCTGGTCTAAATCCACTCTGGTGTTCTTCAATCTGATCCTCTACTCTTTTCCTTAGTCTCATTTCCAGAATCCTGGCCTACACTTTTCCTGGTACGCTAAGTAGTGATATCCCTCTATAGTTTGAGCATTCCATAGTTGATCCTTTCTTATGTATTGGTACTACCATTCCCTTTTTCCAGTCGTCTGGCACCTGTTTGGACTTCAATGCTTGTTGACATATTGCATGTAGTAGTTTGTCTGCCTCTCTCCCTTGGTTTTTAATCATTTCTGGATAAACTTGATCTGCTCGTGGGGCTTTTCCTAATTCCACTTTTCTTATAGATGTTTAGATTTCTTCCATTGATATATCTACATCTTCAACTGTCTCCTCTGGATTACTGCTTACTCTTACTAATTGATCTTTACTCCTTGTTTCATATGTTCTGGAGGGATTATGTAACTGTTGAAAATACTTTCTCCACGCTTCCATGCTTTGGCTGTCTTCTTTCATTATTTCTCCTTTGGCATTCTTAATTTGTCGTATTGGGAATGCTTTGGTCTTTCTCATGCTCTTTATTGCCCCCAGAACAGCTTTTGATTTCATTGATAGCTTTCTTGAAATCTTTGTTCAAACTCTTCCCATTGTTCCTGTTTTGCTTTCCTAACTTCCTCTTTGGCGATAGTTCTTTTATTCACACAATCCATCCTATCCTCTGGTTTCTTTGTTTGCCAGTATTTCTTCCAGGCATCCTTCTTTTCTCTGATCTTAGTTTTGACATTCTTATTCCACCATGCTGTTCTTTTCCTATCTCCTTTAATTTGTTTCCTACTACAGACCTCTTCAGTACAACTGAGGAGTGTTTCTTTATACATTTGCCACTTTTCTTCTATTGTGTTATCACTTCAGATCCATCTGCCTTTCACTGATAAATCTTTTTATCCTAGATTGGTATATCTCTTTTATATTGGTTTATTTAGTTCCTCTAATTTGAGTTTAGTAGCTTTCTTCTCTTTGTTTTCTGTTTGTTTTCTTCAGTAAATCACTAAGTGATGATCACTAAATATTTCTGCTCCTCTATTTGCTCTTGCATCCAATGTACTGTAAAAAAGAGAGCTGCTAACTATTATGTAGTCTATGATTGACTTTTTACACCTGTCTGAATTTACTCTTGTATATTTGTGGATATCTTGATGAGGAAAAAAGGTTTTGGCTGTTTTCATGTTATTCTTTAGGCAGAAATCTATTAGTCTCTCTCCATTGGGAGAAGTTGTTGTCTCTCCTTCTTTACCTATCACTCCTCCTGATGTTTCTATATTGTTGCCTACTCTAGCGTTTAAATCTCCTAAAACCATTAGTTCCTGTTTGTGTTTAAGATTCTCTGCAGCTGTTTTTGTAAATCAATTTCGAAGGTATCTTTTTCTTTTTTAGTGGCGTCTTCGTTTTGTCCATAAGCTATTAATTATTTAATTTCTCCTCCTTTTGGTTTAATATTTACCTCTAATAGCCGTGAGCTTATAAATTTCCAGCTTTCATAGTAGCTTCTCATGCCTTTTATGCACTAGAAGACCTACTCCTGCTCTAGCCAAAATGTCTACTTAAAATTTTTCCATTTCTTCAACTAATTCTAACTCTTTCCATTTATTGCCCTAACGTTCCATTTTCGTTTCCATTTTTGTTGAAAGGTCAAGCCGGTTATAATATATTTATTTGTCTGCATCAGTTAGGTTTCGGATAAGTAGGAGATTAGCCCACTGTACCCTAGGTAGATGGAGGGGCTGCCACTTTGAGGCCCTCTTCCAGGCCTTGTTATTTTCTGACAGGGTTAACTTAGCCTTTGGTTATTCAAGACCAGCCTTCAAGGCAGCAGGTTGTTATTTTCTGTCAGGGTTAACACCCTTAGCCTTTGGTCACTCAAGACCGACCTGCCAAGGCAGCAGGTTGTTTTCTGTCAGGTTAACTCCTTAGCTTTTGGTCAGCCAAGACCGACCTGCAAAGCAGCAGGAGACTCTTGGAGGGCGGGATCATTTACTCCCCTGTCCACTGCCTGGACCATATTTATGTTAAGTTAAATTGTCGAATAAGGTGCAAGTTTGATCCTCAATGATGAAAATTTTCGATTTAAATTTTATCAGTCACTCATCATAATTACCAGGAAAGCTGATCATATCTGTCTCCTTCAAAGAATTCAGTGGCTGTATAAAGAAAACGTGATCAATTTCTGACAAAAATACCTGTTATGTTTCCAACGGTTATACATCTCATTTGTTATTAAGTATTTCATATGTGTATGTTATATTTGCTGCGTCTTTTTGATTACATGGTGAACAGTTGTGAGTTGGAAACTATTTTTCTTTGACATTTGTTTTCAACTTTTGAAAGGGATGTGGCTGTATTACCTGCCTCTTTAGCTGCGTGTATGTGTGTTGATTCAGCTTTCATTCCGTCCCTTATTCCTGACCTGCAAGTGTCCTTGAACTTACCTCTGGCTGAAATCCACCTGTGCCACCATTTGGAATACAACGGCAGAGGTAAAGACAGGTGTACATTATTTGAACAACCATTAGGGCTTTGCATTTTGATGGATTATAAATGTCACTTTTGTAAGATTGATAGTTGTAATATTCAATATGAGGCAATGATATCTTAAGGAAAAACATCAAATGAAGTAACATCTAGATATCTACTCAGAGCATAGTCTTTAAAGCCACATCATGTGCCTGCTAAGAATCTATCATTTATTTGGAAATAAAAAAATGATTAAACTGTTTTTCAATAAATCCAACCAAGGACTTGTCTTTGTTTCAAATTCTCAGAGGCCCTTACAAGTTTGCCAACCTCCTGTTTAGTTCCAATAATTTTTTACTATTTTTGAACTCCTTATATTCCTGATAGATTTTATTGCTGTTTAATGTTGTCAGTTTTCCCATGTTGAAAAGTTCCATTGAATAATTCTTGTTTTTATTTGTGTTTTAGACATTCCAGTCAAGCTTTCTCAGTATCAGCCAGTATTTGACCTGGTGGCAGAGCAGCAATTTGCCGTCTTGAAGTTGGCCGATGTTCACATGGCAGGACGTCACCTGGCAGAGTTTGAACACAAGTCTAGCCTGAAGGTCAGTTTGGTCATCTCCTAGAGTTGTTGTCTCTTGACGATTATTATTAACCCCATGGGACAGATCTCTTAGAAGCCTATAAACCATAGCACTACTAAAGGGATGAAGGGTGCAATGCCTGAAATTATGGGCTATTGAAAGGAAGAAGATCTCAACCAATCAGAATGAACTTGGCAGTCTTCTTCTTAAAATAGAACTAAAGATGTTTGTGCCCATGAGTCAGTGATTTCTGTGCCACAATCTTCACAATTTCCAGAGTGCTTAGCGTATCTTCACCTTTAGTTTCCTATAGAAGCCAAGGAGCCCAGTAGAGAGTCACAGGGCGGTCAGGTGGTCAGGTCTCAAAGGGTTATGTTCTTTTGTTTCTTTTAAGTAAACCCTCTCCACCATGACTGTAATCTCAGGGTTTATCATTAAGATTTTTTGATTGTGGTCGTTACATCTTATTTCCTACCCAAAGATTTTCTGAGGACGGACGGATGTTTTGTTATCATTTGTTTCTATGGATCACTCAGAGCATGCTGGGGAAAAAGAGGAATTTCCTTCCGTCTGAAATTTGACGGTGATCAGTCATAAAGAGAGAGTTTGTAGTTAACACAGGCTTTTTTTTTTCTTTTTTTTTTTTTTAGGAAACTATTCTTACTGATTGGAAACAATTTGAGCAAAAGGCTTTTTGAGTTTAAACCTTTTATTTGATATGTAAAATACATTTCTACATTGGTTACTTTTGTTGGGTTTTTTTTTTACTTTTTTTTTCTTGGGGAGGGGTAGGGTGTGTGTGTGTATATGTGTGGGTGGGGGGGGTGTTGAACTTTGAAATAATACAAAAAATACAGAAGAGGGAAACTTCTTACTTGGCATACGTCATTTAACAAAGTCAACCTAGTTACTACATGTAGATTCATGTCTTTAACAGAGTTAAACATTCTGCTTGTTTCTACTTTCTGCCACTCTCTGATCCTTACAACTTTATTCTCAGGGTTCATTGTCCACCAGTCTGGATGTCATTGAATACGGACACCTGTCCATGATGCCAGTGGTCTCCCCTGTCAATATGTCACTGGCTGCGGACCTATCATCAAATGAGCAGGTCAGTGACGGATTGAACACAGTTTCACCGAAAAAAAGTGATAAAATCATGCCAAGAAGTTCGGTGTTTTGAGTGCATTGAATGAGAATATGTAGTTAGAATGATGTTCTATTGAGAAAACAGAATGATTTCTATGTTTTACTGATTGCTTTTCAAGTCCACCTCACACCTCTTACTCCTAGACCTTCAAGGATAGGGAGATAGCTAGCTCTTCCGTGAAAATTATATCACTCAAAAATAAAAATTCATATCAAATCGTACAGTCATGTTAACACCATAGAAGCAATGATATTTAAAAGAATAGATGAATGCTACAATGGCACCATTCAGATGTGACTGGCTGCTTCTGACTGGCACCACCAGGGCTTGGCTCTGAAGACGTTTGATTCATTTTCATGGCTAGATCTAGCTCTGTTGTCACTCTCATACTCAACATCAATGTCTGAGTCATCACCCCAACCCCCAATTTCTTCTGTTTGCTCATCCAATTGATGTAAAAACACATTCATTCCACAAACTATTCAGATATTCAAACGCCAAATCTGCTTCTGTTTGTCTGGTAAAGTTGATTGTTTTTAAAAAATAGCTGTGTACAGTCTACTCTATCAATTTTTATTCTGCAACATGCTACTCTCATTTTGTTTCTTCCCCTTTTTGGATTCTGTAAGGAATAGTGATAGTTTCCTGTTTTTATGGCTAGAAGAGTTCTTAGTTACAGTGTTAGTCACTGTATCTATCGGCCTTATTAGGCCGCATTTAAAATACAGGAACCTTGAATTACCAAGCGCAAAGGCAACGTGTTAGCGATGTTGAAAGGGAATGTATTGACAGAGCAAGAGTTGATGACAATTGTGTATTTTAAAAAATAATTGTTATTGTTGTTGATAAACTAAGGCCTTTATGATATAGGTGACCCTGGTTGAATTAGTAATAATTGAGTGTGCATTTGCAAGGAAGAAGATTCTGAAAAAGAGAAATATTAAGTTATCATTAATTGGTTATAATATCAAAAGTCATTAGTATTAATGGTCCAGGCAGTTAAATATTGTGTTATGTCTTATATGTGGTTTGTGTGTATGTGTGTGTTATTGTGCTTTTTGTTGTTTTGTTTTTTTTTTTTTTCTTTTTCTTTTTGTTTTTGTTTTGGGATTGTTTTGGTTAGTGGCGATCGTTGGAAGGCGGTGTTATCAGTTATCTCCTATTGCCAGGCCTGATCATTTTGACCATGTCAGACAGATCTGCTTTGACAATTGGTCCTCTTTGTAAAGTTTGAGGGGAGGTAATCTCTCTGCATGATGAGTGTAGAAATATCATTTGGTTTTTGGCTTTTTATAACAGCATGAACAACGTGAGATCGTTATCACATCATGATCAACTTATTTTCCTCCTCTCATCAGGATCATGAATTGACGCCCACATCCACATGGGAAATATGCGCTTGGCTGTTGGAAAGAGCGTTGTGCATAGTTTGAACATGGCAGTGGCTGCATGGACAAATGTACGTTTCTTGTTTTTATTAATTTATTTAATTTACCTTTTTGTCAATGGTTGTTTAAAGTGTATAATATATCAGTTAACAAAAAACAAATTGAAAAACAGAGAATGTAAGAAATGTATATTGTATATGTTTGAACTTTTTAATGTATTTTTTTTCTTGTTTGAAATTGTTAATAATTACACACACTTATCAAATAAGAGGAAAACTTAAATCTTGGGTGGGGGGATTCTGGGTTTTGTCTTCATTGTGGATGTTAGATGAGCAATTAATGAAGTCGATATTATTGTCTCTATCACAGTTCAATGCCACTAGTTGTGGGCCTCACCTCATCTTCAACCAATACGTCATCTGTAACAACACAATGTCTACTATCAGGCTGGGACAGGTGACTATAAACTTTGGGCTTTGGCACCTTATCGTTGAAATTCTGTTGTTTTGAGTAGTATACAACATGTGTAGTGTTATTACTTTGGGTAAACTGTTTGTATTCCAAAACAATTATTAACCCTTTGGCTGCTACACATGTTTTTCCGTCTGCATACTAGAAATAAACCTCATTGCTGCTGGACTTGTGGGATACATTACATTTTTGACTGTAACTCTTGTCCTATATGCCATAGTCACTTAAAAACTACATATCAAATTATAGATAAAAGGACAGGCCTTACAATGATGCTATTTCTAGTGATAAGTAAATAAAATATGTGTGAATGGAGGACGCATAAACATTTTTCTTGACCTGGTTAAGATGCTAAATTCAATCCGTACGTGGGAAAGTTTTATACACAAATTCAATTGAAATCCACGCTAAATACACTTGAATCAGATCAAAATCTCTAGGTCTAAAATATATTTGTATTTTTCATAGGGCTAAGCCCTGTTTCTAGATCTAGAACTAGTTGACAAAGTTTCTTATGGTAGAACTATTAGTAGTAATCTCAGTAATCTAGTTGTGTGAGGCCATTTCGCGATATCCAGCGTTCAAATTGAAATGCACACGACACATGCTTTACTTAACATACAACACATCTCAAACCAAGGCATTTCCTTAATTCATTCAATAAATAGACAATGCTGTCATCAAGTTTTCAGGGGATGTAACTCTGCATTCAAAAGTATAGATTGATTTGATTTGATTTACCCACTTCCACAACTAAAGTGATCTCAGAATTTTTGGTAGGATTTTACAATTTTGCTTGGATTGCCCTGTAAACAGCCAAAGGATCTTTAATGTGCATTGAGTATTGTGATCTGCACGGGACCTCCTTTTTACCATCTGTCCCCGATGAGACTAGGACCAGGGAGGTAGATTTTGCTCAAAAAAAAAAATCAAGAATTTTTTTCAACTGTTGGCGGGGCTCGAACCCACTACCTTTTGGTTGAGAGGCCAACACATTGTCTCTGGAATATCGTCCCTCAAAAAGTATAGCAATGCTAAGATATTGAGAAAATGCAACATGTATTTATCAAGACGTACGTTGTACGTCAACAGTGCACTGGGGCCCGCTTTGAAATGACTTTCGGCATATGTCAACTGAGCAGCCAAGCCATTGTGATTCTAGTTTGATTGCCATGTCTATTTGCGTTTTAAAACATAAAATTAGTATTGTTATTGTGTGGCATCCTGCCTAAGTAGAATCTAAGTACCATTTTTGTGTATAAGGACGACTCAATAGCTGTGTGTACAATGATGACGGACAATAAGTGACAACCCCACCAAGAGAAACAAAAGAAACATTTTTTTTTGTGGAGTTGTCACCATGGGTGTCGTTATTCGGTTCAAACTGAATTCCGTTTGACAGATTCTGTCAAAAAAATCTCCGGTTTGGCGATGTTCTCGAATAGTCAAAAGCTTTTCTTTTTCTTCTCTTTTCATAGACATTAATACAATTACATTGTATAATAGGTGCGATGTATGCCTATGTTGCGCGATTAGGAGCATTTTCAGGTTTGGCAAAATTGAAAATTTATAGTTCAGGTTTCAATGGCCTAGGTGCTGGCACCCATGGTTGTCACTGTTTGCCATTTATTATTTTTGACTTCATTCCGCTATGGCTCCTTTGTGTTGAATATACAAAGTGAGTGCATATCAAAATATTGCCTTTCTTTATCCGTGAACTTTTCTCGTCATGTTTCCAAAATTGCTAGTGAAACAATGACTTTAATCATTTTCCAGTCAGCACATAATTTTATACCCACTTTCTCAGCTTATGAAGAATTACATGATACGCAACTTACTTTACATTCAATGTGTTCAACATATGAAAGATATTGCAATGGCTATTATGGTATTAGAAGCTGATGACTAGAATGGTTGACTGACTTGTTGAGTCTCATTGTCCAGGTTGGCACAGAGGAAAACGTAGCACTTCATTCCAAACAGATGTATGCCTACAGCTGGAGGTCTTTTGCCTCTGCTCAAGTAAGTTATGGTGGTTTATAACTTTTTGTCATTTTACTTATGACTTTTGCATATAGTCTTGGGATATTAAGACAAGATACAACTTTATTGTCCAAAAGTAACATATTGTTTTGGTGTTACAATACCTTCAACACAATATGAAATACAGCACACTTTTACTATACATAGATTATTCTTCACACACAAGCAGCTTGCGTACATTTAAGCATACATGATGAAAATATGTATAACATAACATACAAAAAACTAACATGTGAACGTAATTATTGCAATCAATAATATTCAAAAGAGTGGTGATGATAATGAAACTAGGGATGGCAATGATAATAATATTGTTGACATAACTGTAAATGAAGAAGAGAGACCAACATAACCTTTTATTATCTCAATCACGGATATTGAATACATCATTTTATTACTCATAGGTACACTTCACAAAAAGAAACACATATTATTTCTATCTGACTTAAATCTTTTCTACGACTTATTGCTCATATTTCATAAGAGCGTTTTGATTTGTATTTGTGTGTGTATTCTTTGAAACCAATTTTTTTTACGCTTATTCTGTTGCAGTCAATAACTCAAGGTATGAAATTTTAATTTCCATGATTTTTATACCTTTTATTTTTGAGATACAACATACATGTCTTTTTGTGGACAGTGTATATAATTTTGACTTCTTTTGTCATAACACATGATTGTTTGCCAATTTGTGAAAAGGATAAAGTACTGAATAATATTCTTTATGTCATTTGCTCATGATTCTCAGAAACGATAAATATACAAAACAGTCAGGATGAAGAAATTTGTTTCTATTGTAGGAGAGACCTTGAAGAAAGTAGTTTTGTATTGATTATTAGTCTATTGTGGTGTCGGTGGCCTAGTAGTTAGGTTGCCAGATTTTGACTCAACAGGTCTCGAGTTTGAATCCTGGCTAAGCTTTTTGATCCTTGGGAGAGACAGTGAACACACATTTTCCCCCGGCTCAACTTAAATGAAATAAATGAGTATCAGTTCCAGCTGGAGGGTAAAAACCTGCAACTGACAGGAAGTGATCATTATCACATGTTCGGCTTCATGATATAGAAACCAGAATAAGCTTTGGCTCTATGAGACTTAACGACCATGAAAAAACTTTCTTTAATGGTTAGTTACTTTGTGGTTTTTGGGTAAATTATCGCTTTGTTGTTGTGTATACCAGATGCTGCATCTTTGCATGAACAAACCGTCTTGGAAGTGGACTGAACCGTTTCCCATTGACACCGTGGGTACCTGGGTGCGCTGTGTTAATGCTAGGGACCAGGACTATGTGGTCATCATAAAAGTTTCGGCCTTGACGTCTATACAGAAACAGGTGAGTAGATTTGAATTTGGAACACATTGTAAATAGATGTCTGAACGAAATGCTTATACAATATTTTTTGAAGTGCTGTAAAGTTTTATTCTTACTTAATTTTCTTCTGGTAATCATGCAGCAAATCATATATTTTTTTCATTTGCTTTTGTTTTTTGTGTGTATGTCATGTCCATATGATTCTGTGACTTTGACAGGTATGTTAGTGTTAGTATTTACTTCTTCCTTTTATGAAATGACTAAGTCTCACTCAACGATGCAAATGGATTTAAGGTTTGATATAAAATAGGCACTATGGACATGAAGCCTTTGTGGTATGAAGAAAGGGAAGTGAAGAGTAAGTGGTCACTTATATAGTGGATCAATAAATTCAACTCACTACAGGTTAGCATGCGTTGTCGTGACTGTACCCATAACAAATTATAACATGGTATCACAACAATTTATTGACTGATCATCTTTGTCTCTGTCTCTCTGTCTCTGTCTCTGTCTCTGTCTCTCTCTCTCTCTCTCTCTCTCTCTCTCTCTCTCTCTCTCTCTCTCTCTCTCTCTCTCTCTCTCTCTCTCTTCTCTCTCTCTCTCTCTCTCTCTCTCTCTCTCTCTCTCTCTCTCTCTCTCTCTCTCTCCCTCTCCTCCCTCCCTCCCTCCCTCCCTCCCTCCCTCCCTCCCTCCCTCCCTCTCGCTCTCTCGCCTTCTCTCTCTCGCTCTCTCGCTCTCTCGCTCTCGCTCTCGCTCTCGCTCTCTCTCTCTCTCTCTCTCTCTCTCTCTCTCTCTCTCTCTCTCTCTCTCTCTCTCTCTCTCTCTCTCTCTCTCTCTCTCTCACTCTCTCTCTCTCTCTCTCTCTCTCTCTCTCTCTCTCTCTCTCTCTCTCTCTCTCTCTCTCTCTCTCTCTCTCTCTCTCTCTTATATATTTCAATACGATTACGTCATTCTTATTATGATACCCTGATACCACTTAAAACAGTTTTTTTGTTTTGTACGTTTAACTTGGATTGTTTCCCTGTTTTTGGGAATTTTTTGTTTTCTTTTTGTTTTTTATTGGTCAGTGGGGTGTGTATTAGATGTTAACCCCGGGAAGCTTATAGAGATAGTGACTACAAATGGTCAATTAGACTCATCATCATTTTCTTCTTCACTTGTGTCTACAGTGGGCAAAAGGCTGATCTGCATGCACTTGATTCACACATTCACACTCACAGATTGAAGATAAAAGGCTGATCTGCATGTACACTTGATTCACACATTCACACACACAGATTGAAGATTTTTGTTTGTACACTTGATTCACACATTCACACACACAGATTGAAGATTTTTTGTTTGTACATGAGATGCTTACTAGCTTCATAGAACTTATAAAAGAATTTGTCGTATACTGGGATACTTTATAATGCCATACACAAAGGTTTAAAATGGGATTTAATCGATGATTACTAAGTATGTAAAAAAGAAATGGTCCAGGATGAATGTCTCAAAGCAAGATATTCTGACTCGAATCTCTCTTTGCAAATAAGTCCTTGTGTTTTTAAGCAGTTTTTCAAAGAGTAGTAAGAGGCAACACCACATTCTCTCTGTTTATAGGTCACCATATGTGGACAGTTGCTGGTAACGAATCAGCTATCACAATCCATCAGTTTGAAGGTCTGCACCAGCAATTCTTCATCATCACCATCACCATCATCCACCAACCCGGCCTCATCCCTGCTGAAAATGGCAGCAAGTCCATCGTCATTTGATCTAGCAACCAATGCGTCTCAGCCCAGTGCAGCTATTGCTTCCTTCAGTCAGAGTAAGAACCTTTTGGCATTCTCATGGACTGTAGCATTGATTTACATAACTGCCAACCAACCTGTATGTAAAAAAAAATTTAGTATGTTGTTTTGGCTTTGCATCCGAAAGTCTGTATTAACTCTAAAAAGTATGCATAATGAGGGTTAACTGTATTTTATTTTGTTTTTAAAGAAAGTCTTAGTTAACGGCAAAGACTCAAAGTGATTGGTGGGAAAGTCCGGAAACGCTATCCTGAGGTCACAAGATTATTTTTTCCCTTGGCCAGAAAGGTCAGCAATCATGGGACCTTTTCTTCAGGTTAAATTAATGCTTTTTTGAATATGGTGGGCTGTTTTGCCAGTTAGATTTAGTTTGGGCGGTCAGAGCCTTTTTTCGATTTGAAAAGGTTGGTATCTATGAATTTTAATTATTTGAGAACAGTTAATATATAAATTTGTCAATTTTGTTCTTGTTTCATTGTTATATCTTTGTTAGATAAGAAAAACAAAAACAGCTTTGCCCGGACTGGGAATCGAACTCGGGCCTCCTGGGTGGTAGTCGAACACTCTACCGACTGAGCTACCGGCGCCTATATTTATGTATTATTTATTATTTTATATTCATTGAATGAATGTGATATGGATCAACCAGCTGTAAAGCTGTAAACTTACTTTACTTGTCTCTCTCTTCAAAAGCCCATCATTACGTAGTGCAGCCTGGGTCTACTCTGCCATCCCTGGTAGCCAGTGAAGTCCACAACCATCCGATACAGTTCCGTCTGGCTGGCTTTAGCACAGCCTGGTCTCATGAGATTTACTTGAGTGGTGATAACATGAAGGACAACCAGATGGTGAAGGTAGGATCAAGTTCATATGGGGTATCGAGACTGGATTGCATGGTCGTTCTACAATATTATTATTATCACTATAGTTATCTTAGCGGTCATGAAAGCCAAGAGAATATCCTTTGAAAAGTAAGAAAATCAATCTATTGACAGACAGATGGATAGACAAATAGGGAAAGACAAAGGTAGGGGAACAATGTGGAAGAGAATGTTCAAAAGAGATTAAAATAAATGATTGTAATTTTTTTTATTAAGAGTGAATATTTTTGTTATTCTGGTTTACTATGTCTTGGCTTTTTTAAAAGTTGATGAACTACTAGTTTCATTTTTTTAAAGAAGGAGGCAAAGAACTGATCTGTTTGTAAGCATGTGTACAGAAAGCAAAAGCATAAAGGAATAAAATGAATGATTCTAGCTAAAAGTTACTTCTTTATAAATATAGCAATTAAATTATCAAACCTGTGTGTATCTCTGCTATCTGCCAGATCCTCTTCCAGATGACAACGCCTATTTCCATATTTGGTGTCGTATCTTCTGCCAGCATTTCAAGGAAGCGATCAAAAACTTGTATGTTTTTTTCTCTCAATCGTTTCTCTTTAGTTTTCTTTTTGTTCTTTTAAAAAAAAAAAGTTTTTTACTTATAAGTGTGATATCATGTATGAGAAACTAAAAATGCCTTTCAGGGAAGATACACCGTAGAAAAATATCAAAGTACTTAAAAAGAAGGAAAGAAAAATAGTTGCTTATTTTCCATTGTTGCTTAACAGGGAAGAAGTGAGCAGAGAGTTCCATTGAGCTTAATCTTGTCGCATAAAGTGATGTATGTTGTGGTTTTGTCATTTCCTTGACTTCAAATGTTTAAACAAGCTCCTCTGTGAAGAGAAGAACAGTTTTGAGAAGAAGCGATGGATACCAATAATGTAAATCAATTGACACTTGGGTCTAAAAGTGCAAGAGACTTTATCACCCGTCCCTGATGACCAGAATCAGCCGGCATTGCTGTGATTAACTGGAAAGTGATAAACCCTAGGAAGTGGTACTTAGTTCATTAAAAGATCAACAAAGTTTTTATCAGTTTTTTTTAATCAATTTGTTTTCAAGGTGATCCTTTGATACCTTGTGATGTTTGTGGCCGAGTGGTTAGGCTGCCAAACTTTGGATTATAAGATCCCGGGTTTGAATCCTAGCAAATGTTTTGTTTCTTGGGAAAGACACATAACAGGCATTTTCCCACATAACCCAAGTGCAAATGGGTACAAGCACTAGCTTGGGAGGAAAACTTGCGTTAAACTAGTGTTTTGTGCAGGAGGGATTATTATGATCTGTTCCGCTTCAGGTTATAGAAACCGGGATTAGCTCTGGCTCTATGGGTGGTAATTGCCTTGAAGGAACTTTACTTTTATTTTATTATCATGGAATTTTAGTGGAGCAAAATGGTTGGATCGCCTAATCAGATCTCATATTTGAGTATTTTTTTGCTTTTCTTATTTTATCAACTGCTGTATGAGTATGACTGTAAGCCACTCTTTAGTTTAATCTTCCTGATAATCTTAGGTCCGAAACTCCACGGTAACAGTAAGAATGGTGAGTTGTTATTGCTGACTACATGAATACAATGTTGGGTCATAAGAAAACATACAACATCTGTCTGTGGGCTTTTTCTAATGGACACTGCTTCTTAATTTCATCTATTGATTTCATATACGTATTGTATTGTATTTTGTTTTGTTTTTTGTAACAGCCCTTTTGATTTTGAAAATATTTGTAAAGTTATATGTAATCAACTAAACGGTTGCTATTTGACATCATTTGTCCTGTGCCACTCAAGTTAATTAAATTTAAATGTTGATTTCTGTACAGCATCGAAAATGATAACAGAACAATAATGAACACTATGCAATAAAACACGGAAATACTAAATAGGCTTCTCCAAATATGTTAAGTTTCAATTTTGATAGAAGAATGAGACTTAGGAGCTGGTTGTGTTTAGAAATTATATGTCTTTTAATTTTTGTGTTCATTTCTCCTCATAACCTTTAAATATTTACAATTGTTAATAAGTTGTATGCTTGGAATCCCTCTCATGTAACATGTCTAATATGGGATGCTGCAGGTCTAATAATAATAACAACAATAACAATAATAATGATAATAATAAACTGTATTGTCCATTATTAGCACACTAGTGGTTCATCAAAGGTTTGATTGCTTAAGATTTGCTTTTCTCGCCACATTGTATGAGGGAGTGGCAAGTGGGGTCTCTCTTTCAGCTTCTCTTACTGCTACATGTAATGTTTCAGCTGTTAAGTGTCCAGCCTCTGCTTAGCATCTGATTTCTGTCAAGTGGCATTGTGCTGTCTCTCAAACTTAAAATCCAAATGTTTTTGCGCCTGAAGTATCTTTTGCTGACAGGCAATGTGTGTTATTTATTTTCCGACATAGCTTTGGACTTTAGATGCTTTTCATTCTCCTGCCTTTATTCCGTCCTTTGAGCTCTTTTGTTGGTTTAGGGCAGTGGTTCTTAACCTGGGTTCGATTGATTGCTGAGCCAGTCTCAGGAGTTCGGCGGAGGTCAAGACACGCACTGTGTGTTTATGTGTGTGTGTCCATTTCGTTCTCCCCACTGAAGGGTGTGGTGAATGCATTATGAAACTAGTGGAGTTCAGTACCTTCAACAAGTTTAAGAAATGCTCGTTTTAATCGAAGTGCACTTACAGTGATTTTCTCTGTTTTTGGTGGTGGTTTTTTGTTTGTTTGTTATTTCGCTTTTTTTCTTTTTCTTTTCATTTTGATATTCAATAATAAAAAAAAATCATGTCTAGGATAGAGGCAAAGGGAGGCTGGTATTCGGAAGAGGGAAAATAGGTCGGTTCCAGGTAGAGGGAAAGGGAGGCTGGTATTCGGAAGAGGGAAAGTGAGGTCGGTTACAGGTAGAGGCAAAGGGAGGCTGGTATTCGGAAGAGGGAAAGTGAAGTCGGTTACAGGTAGAGGGAAAAGGCATACCTGTATTCGGAAGAGGAAAGTGAGGTTGGTATGAGGTAAAGGGAAAGTGAGGCCGGTATTCGTTTGAGGGAATGTGAGGTCTACATGAGGTAGAGGGCAAATGAGGCCGGCATTCGGAAGAGGGAAAAGGACGTCGATATGAAGTAGAACGAAAGTCAGGTCGGTATTTGGAAGAGGTAAAGGGAGGCCGATGTTGGAATTAGGGATGAGAAGCTTCTAATTTGTGACGGCACAATTTCCTTTTGATTTTAACTGAATGGTAAATTTGAGTATAGACGCTGCACATTCATTACACTGCTGTGAAATAAAGATGCAAAGGAATAGCTTTTAACCGTTAATTTACACATCGGAGCTGTGGTGAAAACTCTTGAAGAGTTTTAGAGAGAATTTTTTTTTAATATTGACAGTGAATTTCCCTTAGATCACTGCCATGGAGGACAAGGTTTACTTCAAACAAGCAAACAAACAAACATACAGTGAAATCTGTGTAACCAACTAACCCGCCACTTATAATCGGTCTTTCAGGTGATGCTGACTCCCCTGTATGTGGTGCGGACCCATCTGCCCAGGCCTCTGTTCATCCACTTGGAGACGTCCAAGCTGAAGGGCTCTCAGGAGTTGCTCACCAGGAGTCGGGGTCATGAGTTTCAGTTCCACTGCATGGGAGGGGACATCACTCATAACATGTCCTTCCGACTAGGGTAGGTTGGTGGCATTGCGGGGACATTACTCATAACATGTCCTTCCGACTAGGGTAGGTTGTATCATTGGAAGGGACATCACTCATAACATGTCCTTCCGACTAGGGTAGGTTGGTGGCATTGCGAAGGACATCACTCATAACATGTCCTTCCGACTAGGGTAGGTTGGTGGCATTGCGAGGGGACATCACTCATAACATGTCCTTCCGACTAGGTAGGTTGGTTGCATTGCGAGGGACATTACTCATAACATGTCCTTCCGACTAGGTAGGTTGTATCATTGGAAGGGGACATCACTCATAACGTGTCCTTCCGACTAGGGTAGGTTGTATCATTGGGAGAGGACATCACTCATAACATGTCCTTCTGACTAGGGTAGGTTGTGGCATTCGGAGGGGACATCACTCATAATATATCCTTCCGACTAGGGTAGATTGTATCATTGGGAGGGGACATCACTCATAATATATCCTTCTGACTAGGGTAGGTTGTGGCATTGGGAGGGGACATCACTCATAACATATCCTTCTGACTAGGGTAGGTTATGGCATTGGGAGGGAACATCACTCATAACGTGTGTTCCGACTGGGGTAGGTTGTGGCATTGCTGATTTGTGCCTGAGTATATTGTAATAGGTTAGAAGCAAAGGCTTTGCAGCCCAAAGACGAACTAGTGTCCAAGATATATTATTACCTGGTTTGCTCCGTGCCCTATAAACTGGGATTTAGCTCTGAATCTATAGGTTTTAATAGTTTTGAAGAAATTTTAAATTGGCTATGAACCTCTGTGGCGTCAGTGGCCGAGCGGTTAGGCTGCCGGTCAGGATATCATGAGGTTCTGGGTTGAATCCTAGCAAAGGTAGGTCCGAGGTTGTGTTCCTTGGTAAAGACACTTAACACACATTTCCCCACTCTGGATTTGGAGGAAAGGGAATGCTAACCTCCACAGCTCTGAAGGTCTATCCTTTGGGCCCTGGACTCCTTAGTTCAAGACACCTAGAGTAGATATAAGGTCACATGATGCTTTTCTTGCACATTGAATGATATGATAACTCTCCTTTCCTTTTGTGGCATTGAATTATTAATTGCATTAAGAAAGGACTAGGACGTCTTTCCAAAATGTGAAAATATCAAGGAAGAAATGGAAATGTCAATTTGAATATGCCACGCATTGTGTTCTTTGGAGTTGAAAGCATAAATAATCATCAATTGTACCGCTGTGTATGCATTTTAATCTATATTATAAAAATTAATGTATCAAAAAAGTTTTCTTTATGTATCACTCACACTGCTTATGTCTCAGAACATAATATGTCTGATTCCTGCAGGTCAGATAAACAGCTGTCCAGCCCGCCTGTTGTCTTATCCACTGGCTTGATTGATCAACTGGAGAGGAAAGCCAGAGAAGATGTCGACATTGACCAGCTGTGTCACCAGAAAGTGGACACCATGCACCTGGACTGGCCGTATTTGACAGATGCCAGCACTGGTTGGGACATGTAAGCAGTTGCCATCTGTTTCCACTCTTTGTAGATTTTCTGTATTAGACCGACTTTGCCTTTTCAACAAGAAATTACAAATATTTATAAATGGATACCTGAGAAAAATTCTGAAAATCGGATGGCCCAAGAAAGAGTGCAGATCAGAAACAGATAGAAGTAGAAAAAGATCAAAGATGATTGAGGATTGAGATGGTTAGAGCATGCCCTCTGAAAATTCAGACAAGTATTACAAAACATGCACTGCAGTGGAACCCACAAGGAGCATAGAGAAAGGGAAGGTCACAGTGACAAGCAAAATGGAGACGAAATGTCAAGAAAAAAGATCATGGAAGATGCGGCACGTCCTGGAAGAAATTCAAGAAGTTGGCAAAAGAGAAGGAAAGATGGCGAATGTTTGTATGTGGCCTATATCCTGACTTTGGTGACAGTCAATGATGATGATGACTTTGCCTTTTGCATAATCTCACCCTGCATGTTCCTGCATTCCCTCTATTCTCCTCCATTCTCTCACTCTCAGCTTTCCTCCAACAAGTTTATAGATGACTGTTGGACACGTTGGTATGGGCTGTACTGTTTCTTTATTTCTTATGTGCTGTTGCTCTCCTCTTTGTCTTATCTCCGGTGGTGAGCAGTTGGCAGGCACCACTGATAGGTCCCACTTCTTTCCTTTTGCTTTTACTTATATTTCATCTTGCAGTTTCCTCTTCAATTGCCCAGAGATCACTGCATATGGCGGATAGGGTAAATTTCAATGAAACAAACAAAACCTGTGGGGGAGGGGGGTTTGGGGGCACTACTAGTTGGTTCTTTTTTCCTTTTCACTTTATTTTATTTGGCTTTCATTTTACCATTTCCTAATGGAGGACAGGATAAACCTGAAGAAAACAAAAGAAACAAAATTATCTCTGGTCTGTCATTGACATCATCTTCAGCTCATCTTATGATGTCTGCCCATGGTGGACAGGGCACATTTTAGCCATTTATCAGTCTGTGGATCCATCAAGTTTACATGCAAGTAGTCAATAACCATTTATAGCCCAGAAATTCATGCCCTCGCCACAAGGGTTTATTTTAGTCATTTTATAGTTAGCAATTACTCCCTCCCCTTTCATAAGAAAATGCTCATTGGCTTTTTATTTTTCCCTTTTCCACAGACACATAAGAACTTCTGATTATGTAGAAAGTAAGTTTATTTCATTCTTATGCTTTAAATGTCATTGAACGAAAAGCACCAGTTCAAAGTAAGAGTATAGAAGGGGGTGACAATGTACACTTGTTAAAGCTCTTTAATGTTTTGTCCAAAATATCTTTGACAGTGACTGCCAGGACGGTTCAAAGGCCAGTCACCATCAGACATGTAGTTCCAATGACCAGAGCCAGATGACAGAGCCGGATGACATGGAATCCCAGCCTAGCATTGACCTCAACGTGCAACTGTCCGAGTATATTCCTGGTTGTGATACGCTGTTGGTGGAGGTCACCCCGTCATGCCTTATAACAAACCTCACAGATCTACCCCTGATGCTGGGAGAGACATCCGCAGATGGACAGATTGCTGCAGGCAAACTTTGGACCCTCAAAGCAGGGAACACTATATCACCACCTCTGGGGAGTGTGAGTACTACTTAACTGACAGTATGATATTGCTAATCATTCACTCGCAGTCACCTATAAATCAGAGTGTGTTCGCATATCTTTTACAGATTATCATTAAGGTAAAATATTGTTAACACCTTATTTTGATGACAGGTAAAAAGTGAGGTAATCTTGTATTTTTATGGACTATTATATGGCCTAAAACCAACATAAATCAGCTGCAATGGGTATCTTTAGAAAAACATTGAGCCAGAAATAAAATAATTATTTTCTTTAAGGCTATAAATGGTCAACTGTTTAATCCATTGGATCAGCTTCAACTTAATATAAGAACAACCAGACCAGGCTGTCAAAGATACATGGTTCCATCTTCAAACATTGATTGTCACCTGCACTCATCTCACCCCAGCACAGTAAGGCTGTGGAATGGACTGCCAGCAGAAATAAAACTCAGCAGTAGCACTGAAGACTTTAAAATCAAAATTAAACACGGCAGTTTAAAATCAAATTTAGATTAACATACATGTTTGGGTTATATTAAAATATGCGTGCTGACAGTAATATTCAAGAATTGAGTTGGTCAGCTATTATGAAGAAGAAGGAGAAGAAGACAGAAATGAAATAAACAAATCAAAATATTGTTTTGTCCTTTAAGAAAGACAAAATCCTTTCTTCTCAACCCAGAGAAGTGCATTTGTTCCTTTTCTTAGTATTCTTTCTCATAGTGAAGAAAAACAAAGTTTCTTTATAAGTGAATAAGAGGGAACATATTATATTGCCAATTGAAAGGTATAAGTATTGCTTAAAGAGTTTGATAAATTTATGAAGGCGGAGGCAATTTCTTTTTTCTTTCAAACTTATTCGTTCTTTGTGTGTTTTTCTTAAATTCCAATTATTTTGTTTGTTTTTTCATTACCTGCACTTTGTTATCGTCCTCTGTGAGAATACAAGTAACAGTATTAACAATGAGAAACTGTATTGTCATGTATTTACAGAGTCATTTCATGTTGGCTGTTGAGCAGGAGGGACAACTGTCGTCATGGAAACATATTCCTCTGTCAGGTAGGGAGACAGTATATGACAGTTAAAGGTGTGCAATTGGGGCAAAGAGCATGTAGACCAAGATTTACGAAAGACGTTATGAATTAATGCTGATTAAGGGGACATGAGTAGGTTGTGTCAGTTCAAGATTAATGATGACAATGTTTTACCATCTTATTAGAATATACACTCATGGAAAGAAAAATAGAAATTTTTAAGAACTCGAGCTATAATTCTTGCAATTTTGACTGTTTTAAGAATCAAAAACGAAATTTGTAAAGTGTTTTGGAAAACAATTTGACATTAAGCAACTATTGAACTGAGTAAAGTAACAGTTAGGTGGAGTATGCAACAAATTTTAGCAGCTTGTCACCATGAATTGAAAGAGTCATTTCAATAGTGTACCTATGTCTATTTTCGTGAAAAACGAGACAGAGAGATAATCCCAGGGAATAAAGGAAATCATACTTCCTGAAAAGTGTAAAAATAATATGATGAAAATATATTATGTTTACAGCCGTTTGAAACTTCGAATTCCCAAAGCCAACTTTTTTGGATTTTAACATTTTTCTCTAAATGATGTCATGTGACTGAGGCACACTATTGAAATGACCCCTTAAATTACTGGTCACATACAAGGGAACCGAATGTCGTTCAGAGTTTGAACAATGCTTAAATTAACCCTTTATTAACATTATGGTAAAACTAGAAGTGGTCATTTAGAATCGGAACAGAATGAATTCTTTGAACAGAGGCATTTTGGCAAGTATTAATTTTAATGCATTTGGCAAAGTGTTTCACATTTTTAAACAAAAGAAATATTCTGTTTAGTTATCTTTTTGTGTGTAACAGCTTGAAGAAGCCCAAAACTTTTTGTTACCATTCAACCTTGGAACTATTATCGCCCTACTGTGTACTTTTTGACTAGATTGAATAGAAAATTGTATTTAGATAAAAGGAATAATCCCCAAAGCTAAAGCAGTGCAACCTGAACACAACTTCTTCGCACGAAGAACAAGAATTAAATAATTATTTGAATCACAAATACAAAACAAAATTGAAAGTTGAAAAAACCTCATATGTTAATTTCACTAATCCTTTCCGTACTGTCTTTGCAGATGACTCTAAAGACTACAAACGATACAATGAAGACATTGGTAAAGTCTTGTTTATTGACAGCCACGTCCCAGTGTCTTTCAGCCTGGAGTCCTCTGAGGTAAATGGTTGGATTCAGTCATGCAGAACTTATTACAATTTTCATTATAATGTTTAATAGCTTTTTTTATTTATGTTTACTCTTAGAATTTTTGATGTCTTATACTTCTATTCATTAAACATTGAAGTCTGTCGTTAAAAGGCAGAAGTAGGCTTGAGACGGTAAGATCAGGGGAGGGGCTTGAAATGGAGTGCTCTTAGGACCAATGTTGTGCCACGGGAAAGACACTCAACGCTGTCTTCTCCACTCCATCCATGTGCACATGGGTATTAGCTGTAAAGCATATGACACACCAATGTGGACATCCACAATGGCCGCTCCACATTATAATGCTACTGAAACTGCAAAAGAGCCCTTGTTCTATGAACTTGACAGCCTGGCAGGAGTTTTACCTTCTTATTTCATTCTGTACTGAGTATTGAGGAGGGCCAATCCTGCCTCTGTATTTCACCGCTGCCAGTCACAATCCGCACATGAAACATTTGACAGCTTTTGAGAAAGACGTTCAAAACTCATAAACATTTGACAGAAATGTTTACCATTACGGATAAAACATTGGTTGAATTCGAATGGTATAGTTTGGAGCTGACAGGGAAAGTTATTTTTAGATGTTTGAGAAAGAACACAATATGTTTTTCCAAAATTGCTCTGTACGCGGATGGCAACCAGCAACAGCAATATGTTGTGGCTTTGGAAGTATGAGAAGTGGTCGAAATAAATGCAATGGAGTAAAGGAGATCTGTTCCTATGAGTGAGGATACACCATGAAATGGTTTGATAATCAACTCTTACTTTCACCGAGAATATCACACACTAAATTTGCCAATGCAGCTGATAAGGAAAGAAATATGAAAGTCGATATTTTCTTTTGATCTGTTTTGATTTAGTTTTTTCTTTCGTTCTTTGTTTGTGTTGTTTAGATGGCATTCCTCACTGTGACATCTGACTTTCAACGTGGCATCCGAACCATTTGCGTCAGAGAGCAGTTTTGTATCAGCAACAGATTTAAAGATGGCCTGACAGTCAAGCTTTTTTAGCTCTTCCCCTGACAACACCAAAGATCTGTGTGTGTGACACCGATGCCACAACCCTCACTTTGCCAAGCAGAAGGAAGAGTGAGGAAGAGCTCATTGCACTGCCCAGATGGTCTCTGGTTGACGCAACCCCAGAAAGCGTAGATGCTAAAAATGAGGGGGAAAACCAAAGACGACAGCTTTGTCTTCTATTTGTCTCTTGCCAGAGGAGATAACCCAGAGTAAGTTGAACAAGTTAAGCGGTGAATTGTGTCATTTAAAATGCGTAGGCAGGTCAACTTTTACATGTCTCAATTGAAAGTTGAGATATAAGTAATATATGAGTGTAATATCATTATGTGAGGTAATTTCTCATACAAACCCTACAATCAAACATTAAATTATTGAGAAAGTGGGCATTGAATGAAATGATTCAACAATGAATCAGATTGAGAAAAAGGTTTGTTTTTTTTTGGGGGGGGGGAGGGGGGGGGTGGAGTTGTAACACTGCTCTTGTTCATTCTTATTTGTGCTTGAATCCGTTGATTCTTTGCTTTTCTTTTTTTTTTTGTCTAACATCCTCATAGTTCTGTTGATTTTGGTCAAATCAACTGGTTTTCAGGGGTAATTGCAATTAAGTTAGCAATTAAAGGGTTCAATTCTGATATTTCTGATACCAATGATCACTTACTGCCAAGATCAATATCGGAAAATATTGACATCTTTCTGTTGCCAAAATCAATATTGCAAACCATTGACATCTTTCCCTTGATCTTTTGTTGTACACAAGGTCCATGGACCAATCGCAGTGGCATTGGAGCCATCCAGTTAGGGTCAACTTGACCAAAGGAAGCCACAGAATGACCACGAGCCTGCCTTGTTCGAATCTTGACCGCTCCTCCCATGACTCAAAGACCTGTCACCTGGGCACTGCGATGGCACACCAGAAGGTCAAATCAGTGCACTGTTAACCTCTGCCACTAGCCAAGCCCTGTGTCTGTCGGCCTATCAGACAAAAAGGGTCACCTACCTGGTCATTAAGGAAGACACTGCACCCGTCACTGTAGTTGAGAATTTGTGTCCCTTTGCCCTGGAATTTGGACAAGCTGTCCCAACTGGCAACTCAAATGGTGAGTAAAAAAATTATTTATTTTGTCATTTTATAACATGATAGATTACTTATTTTGTTGTTTTATAGCATAGTAGATTATTTATTTTGACGTTCTATAACGTGAAAGTTTTTTTTTTTACGTTTAATGACGTAATCAAATTATCTATTTTATCATTTCAGAACGTAATAGATTAATTTAATTTGTCGTTTCATTATTCCTTATATTGTTTTAGAACGTTTTAGACTATTTATTTAGTTGTTTTATACCGTAATAGTATATTTATTTTGTCTTATAATGTAATAGATTAATTTGATTTGTCATTTTAGAACATAAAAGATCATTCATTGTGTTGTTTTGCATCGGGTGGAGTGAAGGAGAGTGGCGTTGGTGGCCGAGTGGTTAGGCTGATGTACTTGGGATCATGAGGTCCTGGGTTTAAATCCCAGCAAAGCCAGGTCCAACATTGAATTCCTTGGAAAAGACACTTAAATTTTTCCCGTTCAATCAGGGTGCAAATGGGTACAAGCACTAGCTTGGGAGTAAAATCCTGCGTCAGACTTTCGTCTTGTCCAGGAGATGATTATTTTTACCTGTTCCACTTCTTGCTATAGAAACCGGGATGAGCTCGGGCTCTATGGGTGGTAATGGCCTTGAAAATGGAAGTAAAGGAGAGAGAGTAAAGTATTTTCCAAACACACAACATTGGGCCTTATTATAAGTTAAGGATTCAAACCCATCATCTCAGGGTATCTAATTGAACCGTCTACCTCTAGACTTCTGACACTACATTGTTCAAATAATTTTTTGTTTTATTGCCGTAACAGAGAGAGCCATACAGGAGCAGCTAGAACTTGTGAGTGACCTCCTTGGGTACCACCTGGTGGATGGACTCATTACACAATGCCTGGCGTCAACGTAGACTACAGCAGTAAAGAGACTTTGTCCATCCCTCGCATGCTGTTCCGTGTCAAGGCTGGCCACGGACATTTTCCTGGTCTGGAACAGAAAGGTACTTTAATCAGTGGGGAGTAAAAATGGATCATTCTGGTTGTTACATAATTATAGTTTGGTTCTCCAGGTTTGGTATGGCTGTAACTCTTTCTGTGCCTCAAATATGAATTGAAAGACAAAACGATAGAGCTGGATTTATAATCCATATCTGCACATAAATGCAGGCTCAACAACTATACATCATCTACCTCCCCCTCAGCAGAATATTTCACTGGAAAGTCCTTTTAAGTCCCTTAGGAGCACACAATATAGCTATGTTTTTGGGTGCTTCATACTAACACTCTAACAAGATCTCCCACTGTCTCTAGCTTTGTACTCATTCACTCCCCAAGTCAAGTGAAGAATGTTAAGTGAAGTAAAGTACCTTTCCTTTAAGTACAGCATTACTGATAAAACCTTGGCTAGCCAGGGTTTTGAACCAGTGACGTCATGATTACAAACCCACAACTCTATGGAATGCACCAGAATGCCAAAAAACCCCAGAAAAAACAATTAAACCTGATCAAGAGCATTGAAGTATGGGATGCCCCAAAATGATATTTTCTTTGATCAAATACGTTTGTACCTCTCCATTCTGTCGACACATTTTGATATATTTTATATTATTTTGTATGCATATTTCGACTCTTTTCATACTTTGAGCCGGAAAAATCGGCTCACGCCACTCGTAATGGCTGGACTTGAAGCTGCAAACATCGACTCGATAAATCTTCTTTCTTACCAAATCCCTTTATCTAGATTTTTTTTCAATGACCATAGACTACTTCCAGGTTAAATCTAAGTGCATCTTTCACAAAATTCAAGCTGTATACAATGTTTGAGCAAATTCTTCTGTCGGTTTTTGTTTGTTTACATCTTTCCTTGAAAATGGATGCGTCCAGGCAGAACCAGTTATGGATTCTAGATCAAGTAGGGAATGCTTGTTAATGTTTTAATGCCCTTTGGGCACAACCCCTACTAATTCTATCACTTTATTTCCACTGCTTTTTACTTTGTTTAACTCTGGGTATTTTCAGATTTGTTTGAATGGAGTGCTGCTGTCCAGATTGCTGGCATGGACGCTTTTATCCGCCTGCAAGGTGTCTGTGATTTGAAAGTCAAGATAGAAGTCATTGGCATGGTAACGCATTTGGTGATACGGCCCGTCAGTAAAGCTGAAATTACAGCCAAGGAAATCCGATCTCGTCTCAAAACTCAAGATTCTGACTCTGTTAGATCGGCTCCGCCACCATCTATCCCATCAGGGGAACTATACTCGGATGAAAGTAAAAATCATGCAGATATTACAAAAGCTAATCTGCTTACAGAATCTTTAGTGAGATACACTGAGACCAAGGCAGGAAAACAACTGCTCAAAGACCAGACAATGCTCAAAGCAACAGCGGGCTTTTACTGTAGTTCTCTGACCATTGTTGTTCAGGATGAAACAACTCCGGGTGAAGTGTCTGAAATCCTTTCTTTCCACATGCGAGACCTCTATGTGGCCAGCTTTCCTTTGTCCCACAATCCATCCTTCATAGGCACAGAGAATTGCTTTGCCATCAGCGTTGCATATGCTCAATTGGATAACCAACTATTCGGCAGTGACTCCTACGATTTTCCTGTCATCTTCTTGCCTCAAGCCATCAAGAAGGAATATGGCAGGAAATCAGCTTTTTCAGATGTGGCTGGTAAAATGTCAGTGATGGAATCTTTGGCCGTGTTTAGGTCAAAAGCAGTTTTCCATGCTCAAGTAGTGACATTTTCAGACCGCGTTTGGAGTCAGTCGGCCATTGAATCTGTGGAATGCTCAATTCAGCCGTTTCCCTCTACATTGAAGATGGCTTTGTGTACAGACTTATTGAAGAGCTGGAGACCTTTGCTCCAAGCAGACTTGTCATTTCCTCTCTCGCCTCTTCTAGACTGGAGGCAGTTCACTCCAGACTCCCTCCAGCTGCTGCCTTTAACGCTGGCATGTTGAGTCAGCCAATCAGAATCAAGAAGTTGACCATCCATCCAATCAAAATGCTTCTTAGTGTGCACGCTTCTTTGAAGCTGTTTTTAGCCTCAGACCAAACCCCCTGAATCTAGCAAAGTTTGAACGCATGCAGGTTTTTTCCAACACGCAGAGGCTTCTCAACACCATCGCTATGCATTATGCCTCGGCTGCTATTTTTAGAGCAGGTAAGAGAGCTATTTATGTTATGTAAAGTAGAATCCATTTTAGCTAAATTAAGTGGCAACTTGTTATACTTAACCATGTTTGGCTAGGAACCTTTGGCGCGATTATTTATATTGTAAATTGTAATGTCCTTTCTCTTGTGTGAAGTCGATTTTTTTTCTCCAAACTAGTAAAGCAGGCAAGTGACTAATTCTTTCATTCATGAAACAAACTCTCTCTGTTTCATATTTCAGATTCTTTCATCTGTGTACTCATATTTTCAGCACTTTCCTTCTTCACAGGTGTATTTTTAAACTAATAATGATTCCTTGTGTCTCATAAATTGATTTTATACAGACCCTCCCTCCTCCCTCCCTCCCTCCCTCCCTCCCTCTCTCTCTCTCTCTCTCTCTCTCTCCATCTCTCTCTCCCCCCCCACGCCCTCTCAATGTATCATTAAGTAAGGGTAAGCTCGTCTACAAAGAGAAATCATTGACTTTGCATGATGAACAAGGGAGGTGAGATTAGGTGTTTGCCCTATCACATGTGTTCCCCACAATGCAATAACTATTGTATTGTATGTACAGGTATTGTGGTTGGATCTCTGGAAATTCTGGGCAATCCAACAGGCCTCATGAGGAGCATCAGCACCGGTGTGTCAGACCTGGTCCGTTTGCCATACTCTGGGGATTGACCCAAGGTCCCGTGGCTTTTGTTGGCGGCGTGTCCAGAGGAATAGGCAGCCTGGTAACAAATGTTTCTGCTGGTAAGTAGAGAGGCTAATGCAGCTGTAACAAAATGTAAATGAAGTTTGTTTTTATCCCTGTTATAAATTTATGGCTGTTGATTTATCACAAGGAAAAACTTTATTTCAAAATGTGATATTAATAATAATGAGAAAGAGCTAACACGGATGCAATTTCGGTGGTCAATTGGAGGTAATTCAATATATTTTTGTTTCTTTGTATGCTAGTAATGTCCCTTGACTATCCTTTGTGTTTACAAATTTGAGCGTGACTTTTGTTCAGACGATTTTGTACCACAGTTCTCAATTTCACCGCAAAATTTCTTTTTTTCGTAATGGCTACTGATCGTATACGCTATCGTCCTCGCCTGACAGCATTGGAAGTGCTGGAAGAACTAAATCATCCCACCACAAATGAAATATCATTGTTTTACATAAAAGAGAATTCATTTCCCCACAACTCTGTAAAATTTTCAAGGTCTTCCTGTAATAAATCAGGTAGTTTGAAGAAATTGACCTGACCACACTCTGATCTGCATGTTTACCCATTGGCATATGAGTGAAAATACTGGGCAGTGAAGAGGTTAAATCCAAGAAAAGAGAACTTCAATGTTACATGAAACCAGTATCGACAACTGGAAAATTAACGTCAACTGGAAGCAACAGAAATGAGGTTTTGAGACTATGTTGAAGATAGCGTGGACGGCATGGAAGACAAATCATTAGACGTTAAAGTAAGCTGGAAACCTAAAGAAAACTGATGACGGACATTATGAAAAGGACATCAAAAGTCTTTGGGCATGTAGTGAGAAGAAAAAGATTTGAACATCTGATAGCAGGAAACATCAAAGAAAAGGGAAAAAAGCCGTGGACGACAACGAATATAAATGTTAGACAACATCACAAAATGGCTAGGAACAAATACAAATGTTAAACAACATCACAAAATGGCTAGGAACAAATATAAATGTTAAACAACATCACAAAATGGCTAGGAACAAATATAAATGTTAAACAACATCACAAAATGGCTAGGAACAAATATAAATGTTAAACAACATCACAAAATGGCTAGGAACAAATACAAATGTTAGACAACATCACAAAATGGCTAGGAACAAATACAAATGTTAGACAACATCACAAAATGGCTAGGAACAAATACAAATAATGTCACCATCTACACAACAGAAAATGGTGGAAAATGGAGAGATATAACAGCTAACACCTGCCATCAAGGCACATAATGAATAAATCATTGAGATTTATGTCTTGTATAAGATTTGATTGAGGTGTCAATGGCTGAGTGATTAGGCTGCCAGATTAGGGACTATGAGGTCCCAGGTTTAAAGTCTAGCAAAGCTATGTCCGACGTCTCTTTTAATGGGAAAGACATTTAACACATATTTTCCCCACTCAACCCAGATACAAATGGGTACAAGTACTAACTTGGGAGATTAGAGTCTTGTCCAGGAGCCGATTATTATCATCTGTTCCTCTTCACGCTATAGATACCAGGATATGCTCTGGCTCCATGGACCATAATGGCCGTGAGGGAACATTACTTTTACTTATAATCTTTGATTGAAACTTCTCTTTGTGTCATGTCTAACATTTGTATCAGATTTAAATGGTCATATCTACCTTTTAAGAAGGGTGTCTTTTTTGTTTCAGCTTCGAGATTTTTATTGTGTTTTCTATTGTGTGCATTTGTTGTTGTAGGCTTTCTGATGGAAAGGTGGGCGGTTGGTGGGTCCTGCTTCTTTCCTCTCACTCCTCCACTTATCCTTCATCTAGCAGTTTCCTTTGAAATCACCCTGAGATCACCGTATATGGTGGACAAGGAGTATTACCCGGGAAATACAAAATCCTTTAAGTTTAATGTAAAGACAGAGAAAAATCTTGGGATACATCAAAGATTTGGACTGTGTCATTCTGCAACAGATAATGGTCCAATTTCCTTTACGTTTCCACTATTTTCAGGCATGATTACATCTGTGACCAACTTTGCATCCAGCGTGTCACGTAATATGGATCGCTTGTCCTTGGATAACACCCATAAGGAAAGACAGGAGCAAAACCGCAGGCATCGACCCAGTGGCATGTCGGACGGTCTGATCCAGGGTCTGACAGGATTTGGGCTCAGTTTGTTGGGTCAGTGGCTTTTCTTTTAAGCTTTTGAATCAACACATCACTCATAATATCAGTATGATAACATATTGAGTCAGATTTATGCCAATTGGAAACTGATTCATTGTAACGCTTCTCATCCTATGATCTATCATCTCAGTAAATGAGGATACAATGTGCAGAGGAATTCATGCGTTATCATTCACAGATTTTTAAGAACGCTGTAGTTCATATACCGTGAAAAAAATAGGTTTTTTTCTCACTTTTCTCAAAATCACCCGAAATGACTTGGCCAAAATGACAGCACACTAACAATATGCACTCTGTGAAATTTTCGTTGAATATACCATTCATGAAATAATGATAAAAATAAAACCTAGGAAAACTTGGTTTTGTTCAATCAGAATCAGCTACGATAATTGTACAATATAAGTTGAGATTATCTCGCTCAACTCAATTGAGATATGACGAGGAATATTTTCTCAAATTGATTGCTAACTCTCTTTATTATTGAATTGTGACTTTCATTTGTGGTAGCCATTAAAGCTAGTTAGTTTGTGAGATGACCTCTAAAAATAATAATTATATAAGTATTTTTAATAGCGCTAACTACCACCAAATATCATCCTAAGTTCAATTGTTGTATCTTTTAAAGTAAACTATACTTAATCTATCCTGTCTGAGTAGAAATCAAATGCAACTGGCTGTCGCGCCACTAGTTGATAAATGGTAAATGAAAAAACTGCTCTCTTTTCCTTGCACAGGTGCCGTAGCCGGCCTAGCTGATCAGCCAATCAGAAACATTTTGGCAACGTCAGGAGACCAGAGGTCTTCCACAGCCACATCGGCCGCCTCTGGCCTTGTGACAGGAGTTGGGAAAGGCTTGGTTGGAATGCTCACTAAGCCCATTGGCGGGGCTGCTGAGTTGGTCTCACAGACTGGTCAAGGTTAGCTTAGACTGCTTAGAAATAGATTTAGTGTACAATTCATGTTGGTATTTGATAATTAATGCTTCACAAATGATATGTTAATTAGATGTAGGTTTAAAAACTGTTGTCACTTGTTTCTTTATGAGTATCTATTCCCCGACATTGTTTTTTAAACACACTCATTGAAAATGACATCTATATTATGTATTCTGTTTGTTATTATCTCATTTTAAAGGACCAGTAAATCAAAGTGTTTATGGTATTCGAGTGAATCACAATGCCTTCAATTCCCTTCGAATTCTATATGGATTAATATATTGTTTTAGAAAGTATGAAGGAAAGTATGAAGGCATTTGTTTCCCTAAATATAAAATATGAGAGTTATTAAGCTTCTGATTTGATTGCCCCCTGTCTTAGTGTGTGTTTATGTCTAAATATATCTCTGTGTGAGGGATGTAAATGAGAAGGAAAAAAAAAAATGAAAGCGTCAAGAGTAGTAGAATATTGGATACAGGAATATTAAATTTGAGAACAATAAAGGCATTTTATTTGCTTTCTATTCATCTCCTTTCCCTTTACCACTGATACATTGCAAAGCAAAGCGTTGTAGTGTAGTTTGTAAATATTCTCTAGGAAATACTGTATTTAGTATAGTTTGTAAATCTCCTCTATGCAATACTGTATTTAGTGTAGTTTGCAAATCTCCCTATGCAATACTGTATTGCAAATCTCCTCTATGCAATACTGTATTTAGTATAGTTTGTAAATCTCCTCTATGCAATACTGTATTTAGTATAGTTTGTAAATCTTCTCTATGCAATACTGTATTTAGTATAGTTTGTAAATCTTCTCTATGCAATACTGTATTTAGTATAGTTTGTAAATTTCCTCTATGCAATACTGTTTTTAGTATAGTTTGTAAATCTTCTCTATGCAATACTGTATTTAGTATAGTTTGTAAATTTCCTTTATGCAATACTGTATTTAGTATAGTTTGTAAATCTTCTCTATGCAATACTGTATTTACCAGGAATGTACATTGTCTATGTCTATGATAAATTTATGTCAGGTATTCTCCATGGTACGGGACTGGGCCAGATGCCAATTCGAGTACAGTCGTCTTCAGTGTTATTGCGATCGTCTTTGCCAAGCAGCAGTTACAAGTATTGTGTGTAAGTCTTTGATGATATCTCTCTTGAGCCCTCTCATAGCAAATGGCAAAGTGTGTTATAGTCAGATCCATAACAAATAGAATGAACGCTTTGCCAGATATCTTTCACAGGCAACATTGTAAGGCTTGTTACTCAAACACTTTTGATTTTTAGTTATCTGAGCACCAATTTTATTTATAAATGAAAGTATTGTTTTAGAATAAAAATAATTTTGAAATAATTATGATAAAACAGACAGTTTTATAGAAACATAAGATCATCATATCATTATTTCTTTATCTGATAGTAGGCTGTACCTTTTGTGACTTATATCTGGTATGTACTTTGATAAATAGGTACTGGAATGCCCATAAGTCACAATGCCATTTATAACGGGTAACTTTTCAGTAATTAGAAAACTCAATGGAAATGGAGGATTTGTATAGTGGAAATTGATTACCTTTATTTATGAAAAACTATGTTTTGTAAATGACTTCCGTTGTCAGCCATTGTCATGACTTATCGCCCATCCTGCCGTTTGTGCTGTTTGTGGTCAACCATTTTGGGGCAAATCGGCCCCTGACCCCTTTCCTTGAAACGTTTCATCAAGCGAAGAATCCTGAATTTAGAAGGTGGGATTGTAACTACGTAATGACGGATACAAGTCCTTTGTGTTAGGACAATAGATTTATGACTGCCAAAGAAAAGCTCAACAGTTTAAGTGTGCTACGCTTGTCCAAAGTTTTCCATGATAAACCATATAAATTTAAGTTGCAAGGCTAACCAAGAGGGTTAAGTGTTATCATAAACTTATTTTAAAACAAACAAAAGAACGACAAGCGTTTAGGGTGCCAAACAACTTTCCAAAAGTCAAGACAGTCAACATTCGGAAATAACAACAAGGACTAACTTTTTCAAAAAACGAATGTGAAGTGTTTTAAATGGTATCATGGCTCATGGACCGCCCAGTAGAATACTCAATGCTGAAAATATTTCTTGTATATATATTCAGAAATATTTTAATCATTTCCTCTTTCCAGAAAACTCTTCACAACCCTTCCCTCGCCTAGCATTCTCCTGGCTGTACCAGCCTTTAATTTGGACATGTTGGGTGAAAAGGTCAAGGTCATTCTCGTCCTGACATCTGACGTGCTTGTGGTAGTGAACGTGGAGGAGGATTGCCAACAGCTCACTATGTCGTTATCGAGTTGGAATGCCTGAGTGTGGATGTCAATGAGGATGTTGGCAGTGGTGCTAAAGCAGGAGACGTACGTGTAGCAAAGGGGAGCAGTGTGGATAGGGAAAGCACCGTGCCTGAAGGGGACGACGACGACAGCGATGTCGTTGATGAGGCAACAGCCAGTGAGATGGACGGGTGCCAGGCTAAAATTTCCATCATTTGGACCGATCACTATTACACCAGCTCTGCATTAGAGGTGAGCAAAGTTCCCTTCATGCAAAAGTTGCCCATTAATGTAATTGTCTCCCCTTATTCCTAAATATTACCAGGGAGGTGCCACTGGTCAGTGTGAATAATGGAATGAAGAAGAATATGTACATGTGTTCTTAAAGAGGGACTTCAGCAGTCAAGAAAAAATCAAAGATAAAAGCACTCATGTTGATTTTGTTTTCAGTATTGTGTGCCTCTATATTTGTCCTTTGTTTTATTCAAACAAGTCAAAAAAATGCTTTTCTCCAATGTCACAATGTGTTCATTTAGAAGATGCTGTAATTGATTGCTTTTTAAAAAATGAACTTCACTTGATGATGTTCAAGGGCAATGTTCATGGAGAAAATTTTGGTAGTTTAGGATTTCTTTTGTTTTTGTTTGTTTTTTTCTTTATAATAGTTCTACATTTTTTTCACATGATAAACGCACACATTGTCATAATGAAAAATCTCTCTCTCTCTCTCTCTCTCTCTCTCTCTCTCTCTCTCTCTCTCTCTCTCTCTCTCTCTCTCTCTCTCTCTCTCTCTCTCTCTCTCTCTCTCTCTCTCTCTCTCTCTCTCTCTCTCTCTCTCTCTCTCTCTCTCTCTCTCTCTCTCTCTCTCTCTCTCTCTCTCTCTCTCTCTCTCTCTCTCTCTCTCTCTCTCTCTCTCTCTCTCTCTCTCTCTCTCTCTCTCTCTCTCTCTCTCTCTCTCTCTCTCTCTCTCTCTCTCTCTCTCTCTCTCTCTCTCTCTCTCTCTCTCTCTCTCTCTCTCTCTCTCTCTCTCTCTCTCTCTCTCTCTCTCTCTCTCTCCCCCCCCCTCCCTCCCTCTCTCTCTCTCTCTCTCTCTCTCTCTCTCTCTCTCTCTCTCTCTCTCTCTCTCTCTCTCTCTCTCTCTCTCTCTCTCTCTCTCTCTCTCTCTCTCTCTCTCTCTCTCTCTCTCTCTCTCTCCTCTCTCTCTCTCTCTCTCTCTCTCTGCCTCTCTCTCTCTCTCTCTCTCTCTCTCTCTCTCTCTCTCTCTCTCTCTCTCTCTCTCTCTCTCTCTCTCTCTCTCTCTCTCTCTCTGCTCTCTCTCTCTCTCCCACCCCCTCCCTCCTCCTCCCTCTCCAGCTTATGTATCAAGTAATAACATTTAAAAAATGTCCAAAAATTTTTTAGAGCAACCTGAGTGATGTAGCTGAACCATAGTGTTAAGAGCTTGTAATCACGATGACACTGGTTTAAATCTACCGACAGGCACATGTGGGGTTTTTGACTGTGTACTCTTAGGAAAGGTACTTTACTCTACTTTCCTCACTTGACTCAAGTGTGAATGTGAACAGCTATAGGAAAAGAAACATCTTATCAGTGTGCTAGTTCAAACGTCTAACAGGCTTTTGCACTGTATACTCCCCGGGGAGTTAAGAAGGACTTTGCATGAAATGGCCTGCTAGGGGGGGGGGGGGATAAATGATGCACAGTTGGTGAGCCTCCACAGATACAGATAAATCCATCTCGTATCTTTATCTTTATAAATGTGATTGTTATTTCTGTGCACACTGTCCATTCTTCAAAAGAAAAAAATTAATTAACGTACTTAACAACAAAGCCATTATGTGTCTGTTTTTCAGCATACTCAAAACGCTAGCAAGGAAAGGGTGGCCGCATTCATAGACTCGACCCAAAACCTGACGGCTGGCCTGGTTACCCCGCCGGTCAAGTTTCCATCAACCGTATGGCCCCCACTGGTGGAAGTCTGCCAGATCAACGGCTGGACACGAAGTCTCCTTCCTTAGGGCACGAGACGCCCGAGTTGAGGAGATCAGTGTCGGATTCAAGCCAGACAGATTCTGTTCCTGCACCTCCTGTTGGTAACAGACCGATAGATTCACCACAGTACGACTTTAATATCAACTTACACTGGAAGGAACTCTTCCTGTCAACATTCCACACGGCCAAACAGAGGCTTCAAGGTCAAGGTTTTTCTGTCTAAAACTTTCAAGTAGATGAGATAAAGGAACGTTGTCGTGTGAACTGGTGGTGGTCATTACCTGTGATGAAATTGATTCAAGGGCACAACTTTTCATGAAAGACTCAGGACTTCTTCTCATGTCTTTGGCATGATGTAGCTCGAATAATAACTTTTGATTTGGTTTATTCAGTTTTAGAGGGAATCCATGTTGATGGCGCTATTGAAATATCAAAGTGCATTACATGTAAAACCAGGTTCTCAGTGTGTATGAATAAGATTTATTCAGGTAGTAATTGTGAGATTATTTTGAGGCTGAACAAGAATTTGATTTGCTCTTCGGGGAGGAGGCCTTTTAAGGTTTATTATTCTTTGCTTGAAATGTATCTAGCTAAGTCTTGGGGAGAAAAAACAAACATTTTCCCTGTTCATACTCTGTCACTCTCCAATTTGTGAAACAACAGAAATACAAAGCCTGACATTATTGTTGTTTTGGAATAAGTAGCCTGTAATTTTTGTTCCTTGTTTGTTTTTTCTTGGAATAAGTTCAGGCAGCTAGTTACAGTTCTTGACACACTCTTGTGTTCTGACCAAAGTCAACATTTCATGCAATTTTTTAGTGACATTGACAATATAAGGCGTAGTTGTACAAACCTTCATTGACTTACATATAACTGAATGTAAACATGATAATAATAATACTGTCACAAACAGTGTGTGATAGAATTTTTAAACCCATCTGCACACTAGCCCTTGGAGCCCCATTGTCTTTCATGTACAGTCGTATTTAAATGTAATATGCTCATAAAACATTTTGTTTTTATTGATGGGGTTTATTGGTGAAATTTTGTAGCAGCATTCTTTTACATATGTGTGTATTAAAATAAATATATATATATATATATATATATATATATATATATATATATATATATATATATATATATATATATATATATATATATATATATATATATATATATATATATGCATATATAAATTGTATCATGTTATTCATTAACTTTGACTTGTGCTTGGTAAGGTGGACAAACTCCTGATGATGGTAATGAAATGTTTGATTTGTTGTTTTTCATGGGTGATTGCTTTGTTTATGTGTATGGAAATTTGTTCATCATTATCATTATGAAATTTTATTTTTGCACCCCTCCCCCTCTTCTTTTCTTATCCACATCTCCTCTCCATTTTCCCTCCCTCTCTCTCTCTCTCTCTCTCCATATCTTCATCTACTTTGTCTGCTCATTTGATTGCATTTAGCTACGTGTCAGGGCTTGTCATATGTGGCGTTGGTTGCCAGGTGGTTAGGCTACCAGGCTCTAGGATTGAAAGCCTTAGCAAAGTCTATCTCTTGTCTAGATTCTTTTATTTTTCATTTCTTAAAACCATTTCCCCATAGTATTTTCTTTCTTTTTGGTGGGCGGTTGGTAGGCAATGCTGGTAGGTCCGATATCTTTCCTTTCGCTCTTTCACTCTTTCACTCTTTCACTCTTTCACTCTTTCACTCTTTCACTCATTTTTCACCTTGCTGTTTCCTCCTCTTTACTCACTCTTGAGATATGGTGAGCACGGTAACTTTTGTTGAAACAGTCAATCAATCTTTCTTTTTGCTTTTTATTTTTTTACTTTTCCTGTTCTTTTATTTTACCAACCAAGATCATATGATATCGCCAATTTGGTTCAAGGTTTTTATGTTATGTGATGGCTCTCACGGATTTGTGTATTTTTCTTTTATTACACACATGCTGTTGGGTTCTTGTGGGTTTCTGTGTTGATAGATGGCGGGATAACTTGGGGTGTGCGATTTAAAGCAGATTGTGTTTTCCCCTCTTTGGTTTATTTACCTTTATCTGTGCTTCAAATTTATAACTTGTATGCATTTGGCAATGGTTTCACGAATACACCGGTACACGTAGAGTACACGTAGAAGGTTTGATTTACTTCACGTATGCGGATTATGTAACTAGGATTGATTTGTTTTTAAGTTTGGATAGAAAGAAGAATAGTACATTGTGTTAAAATTCAATTGCAGATCAATAATATGTATTTGACATGTGAAGCAAGAAAAGCACCAGTAATATGCAACTCATTGCAACTCATGTATCACATTTTATTGAATTCGATCCATTACAATTTCCTTAGCTTGCTTGTTTTTATGAGAAAAATGATATGCCAATGTGTAAGCTTTTACTTTATTTATCATCATAGTGGTGATCAAGGTTGCTGGCTCTTCCTTTGATTTGATTTATTGCTCAGTTTATCTGTTATAAGCATTGGGACGACAACATTAAGGAGTTTTGAGCATAATAATCATCTTCACTATCATCATTACCATCATAATCCTTCGCATCATCATCATCTCATCATTCTAGGTGTTCCTTTTTCTCATAAACGCTTAATTTTTCCATCATCCTTTGCATCTGTTTGGATTTTTGGTTTTGTGTGTGTGCTTTTTGTGTGTTTGCAATAACCATTATCACTTTGACCGCATACTCCAACTTTTAACCATTTATCATCACATTATCATAATTGCTTTGGTGATCTTCCTTCATCATCATTGCCTGTTATTATTGTCAATGTATTCATCTTCCTGTAATGCGTGCGCGTCTGTTTGAAAATAGATGACATGTTAAGATTTCTCTTGTTATCATTGCTTTGGAGACAACTATCTATGTTGGATTCAAGCTTGAGTGTATACAGTCATTGGCTTAAACTTTAAAGGGCCTTGTTTTGACATGGAAATAAATGTGGTCTTGATCTCAAGATTGCCAGTATGTCTGTCATAATTTGGTAATAATAAGGAGGAAGGAACATTTGTTGTGGCTGCCAACTAGAGAAGCAGTAAATGAAACGAAGATGTGTCTGATAATCTCAGTCTATTTACTGGCTACTCATGTATTCCGAGGTCTAGGATTTCCAGGGGGATATGATAGGTTTCGGCCTCTCAACTGGCAGGTTGACATATTTTTCTCCAAATGTTTTTGGTAAAACTCAGTTGCAAATCAATGAGATGTGTTTGACATATGAATTAAAAAGCATTGGCATTTGTGGCAAGGTGGTTAGGCTACAGGACTGTGGATCACGAGTTCCGTGTCCACTTGGCCAGAGTAGATGGATTGACACCTTGTCCCATCAGAAGCGGACGATAAAAAAAAGGTCCTGTGTGCAGATCACAACATTATGCATGTTAGAGATCCCAATGCTGTTTACATGGTAGTCTGTGCAAAATTAAATATCCTACCAAAAAATCTAGAGATCTCCTCAGTCAAATCAAATCAAATTTTAAAAACAACCCAAGATTCCATCTTGTTGAGTGGGCCTAGGGGATTCTTATTTACCACTTAAAAACTCACAGATAGATGAGACCAATTTTAGTTATTTCAATAAAGGATGAGTTCTCTTGTCAAATCAAATCAAATTTACAAAAACAATTTTTTCCCAAGATTCCATCTTGTTGAGTGGAGCCTAGGGATTCTTATTTTTAAAATCTTAAAATCTCATATGGGCTAAAAACTTTTTCAGACAGATCATGAAGAGCTCTTTTTAAATGCTTTAAAAAAGTATTTTTATTAAAAAATAACCAATTTTATTTTGATTTTTATTTCAAAATAAAAGGATGAGTTCTCTTGTCCTTTGCACGAATACTTTCATTTTCATTTAATGAAATATTTTCCCAGAATGATACAGGGAGAAAACCCATTCCAATATTCTTAAGATTGGCATTAGTGGATTTGAAATGTAGCAAAAGTTTTCACCCTGAGCCCCCCTTAATGTATTTTAATAATTATATTTACATTTGGGCTGAAAGCGTAGCAAAAGTTTTAGAGATAATAGTTATATTTGCATTTGGGCTGAAGTGTAGCAAAAGGTATAGAGATAATAATTATATTGGCATTTTTAGGTTGAATTGTAGTTTTATAGAGATAATAATTATATTTGCATTTGGGCTGAAGTGTAGCAAAAGATATAGAGATAATAATTATATTGGCATTTTTAGGCTGAATTGTAGCTGAATTTTAGTTAGCAAAAGATATAGAGATAATAATTATATTTGCATTTGGGCTGAAGTGTAGCAAAAGATATAGAGATAATAATTATATTGGCATTTTTGGGCTGAAGTGTAGCAAAAGATATAGAGATAATAATTATATTTGCATTTGGGCTGAAGTGTAGCAAAAGTAGAGATAATAATTATATTTGCATTAGGGCTGAGCGAGTTCAAATGATATTGATAGTTGTTTTCCTCTGTCCTTCATCTCTTTACATAGTTGTTGAAGAGAACTGGCTGATTTGACTGATTAATTAACTCAACCAAATACACATATTTATGCGTGGTTAATGAATTAATGAAATAATGTGTATGTATCTGGTTATCCGTGATTTGCTATAAGAAAAATGTTTTTATTGGCTTACTAATTGGGAATTATTTTTACATTCTGGTGATATTGAAACAAATGTATGTAACAACTGTGGAACTCAGAAGGAAATGAAATAAATCTATTATATTTTTTTTCGGTTTGTGTGTCTCTTTCTTTTATCTTCAAAAGGAAACGATAAATCTTCAAATTTGACTTTTCTTCTTTAGTTAAGCTTTTGTTGTAAATCCTGCCTCCTTTGTTAGTCCAAGAGTCAAATGCAGCACCGTCATCTCTGCCAACTCCAAATGCAGTAAGTAAAAAGAATGCATTGCTCTAAATTATCTCCACCCGCCTCCACCCTCCCCCTTTCCAAAAAAAACAAACCCCAGCCAACCGGGGAAAAACCTTTAAACAAACAACTGCCCCAAAACAATAACAACAAAAATCAAAACATGATCAAAACTGAAGACCTAAAAAAGACATTGTATCAACAATTGATCGATTAATTGAAATTGACAAATTTATGGGTGAATTAAGAGGAAATAGCAAGATAAAAGACAAGTGAAAAAGTGAAAGGAAAGAAGTGGGACCTATCAGTACCAGTAGAACCCGTCAACCGCCTTTCTATCAACAAACTCAAAAACAGTTTTGGTACAACCACCACACAAAAAAAGAAACAGAAAATACAAATTAATCACTATTGGTACAACCACCACACAAAAAAACAAACAGAAAACAAACAAATCACTATTGGTACAACCACCACACAAAAAACAACACAAAAAACAAACAAATCACTATTGGTACAACCACCACACAAAAAAACAACACAAAAAACAAATAAATCACTATTGGTACAACCACCACACAAAAAACAAATAAATCACTATTGGTACAACCACCACACAAAAAACAAATAAATCACTATTGGTACAACCACCACACAAAAAACAAATAAATCACTATTGGTACAACCAACACACAAAAAACAAATAAATCACTATTGGTACAACCACCACACAAAAAACAAATAAATCACTATTGGTACAACCAACACAAAAAAACAAACAAATCACTATTGGTACAACCACCACACAAAAAACAACCAAATCACTATTGGTACAACCATCACACAAAAAACAAATAAATCACTATTGGTACAACCACCCACAAAAAACGAACAAATCACTATTGGTACAACCACCACACAAAAAACAAATAAATCACTATTGGTACAACCACCGCACACAAAAAAACCACAAAACACGAACAAATCACTATTGGTACAACCACCACACAACAAACAAACAAATCACTATTGGTACAACCACCACACAAAAAACGAACAAATCACTATTGGTACAACCACCACACAAAAACAAATAAATCACTATTGGTACAACCACCACACAAAAAACCCCACAAAAAACGAACAAATCACTATTGGTACAACCACCACAAAAAACAAATAAATCACTATTGGTACAACCACCACACAAAAAACAAACAAATCACTATTGGTACAACCACCACACAAAAAACAAACAAATCACTATTGGTACAACCACCACACAAAAAACAAATAAATCACTATTGGTACAACCACCACACAAAAAACAAACAAATCACTATTGGTACAACCACCACACAAAAACCCCCACAAAAAACGAACAAATCACTATTGGTACAACCACCACACAAAAAACAAATAAATCACTATTGGTACAACCACCACACAAAAAACAAATAAATCACTATTGGTACAACCACCACACAAAAAACAAATAAATCACTATTGGTACAACCACCACACAAAAAACAAACAAATCACTATTGGTACAACCACCACACAAAAAACAAATAAATCACTATTGGTACAACCAACACACAAAGAACAAATAAATGACTATTGGAACAACCACCACACAAAAAACCCCACAAAAAATACATATGCAAGTTAAAAAGAGATTTTATTGAAGTATAAAAAAGGAAATGGAACATTGATACATGTATATCAAATTTTTTGTACATTGAAAAAGCAGAACAGTTTGGTTTAGGGTGACTCGAACTCGAAGTCAAAAACGCATAGAGAGACCTTGCTCTTCCCAATGCTGTCTAACGGCGTACTAGTACTAGTACTAGACAACAAAGACACCCCTGCCACTGTCAGAAAGGGTTTCCGTAAAGATACGCACACATACATGTACATGTACAATGTCTGGGGGCTGGAGACGCAACTAGCAGTTAGTGCAGGTTGTAGCACTGACTTGAGGAACGCGTTTGCATAGTGCTTACACCAGCGATCTCAGTGACGTCACCAGAAAGAGTCCACGTAGAGAACGCGTCAGACGCTTAATTAAATAGCTGCTTAATGGCACCAGAAGATAATAATGCCAGGAGATAGGAGACACTTTGTGCTCACTCGAAAGGCGATAGAAAACAAGCGTCAGAAGACAAACGTTTGTGTTATGCAGCATCACAAAACAAAAGCTACCCAGTCTGCACCTCAACAAAGCCTACCCTTCCCCCTACTCCCCGACAACACCCCCAAAAAAAACAAAAAACAAACAACAACCCAACAACAAAAACAAGAAGAACTCAAGATAAAAAAAAATGTAAAAAGCGCAAGCGCCACGTGATACTGTTCACAACATTGTGGTACGTAACAAGATGGCGTTCTCGTCCGATAAATTAGAGAAGTTAAAGAGCTTGAATTCTGGTGACATAAAACTCTAGCGCTTGAGGCGTTCTCTACTAATGTGACTCACTCCCTGACGCCACGTCGCTGGTCTAGAGCAAAATTGTTGTATCCCCTGGTTGGATGAGAATGGGATTATCAGTGTGATGATGAAATCAGAATGAAATCTTTGTATTAAAATAATCAAATCATTGCATGTCCCACACATCAAAATATTGATTACCACTTTTGACAGTTCAACCAATGTTGTCACTTCAAGAACATTAAGCGTTGGAGCAACCTTGAAGCCATTGTTTCTCAAAACTTCAACAAATTTAGAGATGGAACGCCATTGCTCTATACCAACGAGGTGTTGATCGCATTGAATTGCCCACTTTACCATTGAACATATAGCAATAGCACAGCAAGTCGTTCTTTTAGCCATTTGGAAATTCACACCTCATGAAGGCTGCGGTGGTTAGACAAGTACATCAATTCACACAAATTTTCTTTTGTAATATATGATATATTATATATATATATATATATATGTGTGTAATATAATTATCCGTATTATCATTTTATAAATACAATATTATGTCGTTGGAGTAAGTAATAATACAGATGGGTGGGCATGCCAAACATTTAAAAAGCATTCAAAGATATTTTGTTCTCTCTCAGCCTGTTAAACTCGTAATAAAGAAAACCAGATTGGATACTGCTTGCATTAAACCAGATTGGAAACTGCTTGCATTAAACCAGATTGGAAACTGCTTGCATTAAACCAGATTGGAAACTGCTTGCATAATTTTGATCAAAGTATAGGAACCAAGTAAACAAGTCCGTAAAAATAGCTGTCCAAATGACGCTGTGTTCATGAGTGAGCGTATAGATGATTGATTCCGGTGTGCTGAAACCTTTGTGTGAGTGTGAGTGTTGGCGTTAATAATGTTTTCTCTCTTTAAGTCAAGAACTGGGCATGTGGAGCATCAAGTGTGAAAATTTTCTTACTAACCCTGATCCATCATTAATCCGCCCTCCCCATCACTTTAAAAAAACAACAACTCCAAAACCTTTAACATTTAACACAACAGTAAAATATAAATACTGTCCAGTTTTGTTAATTAAAATATTATATTTGAAAACCTCATGAATAGTTGGAGTCTAAGGTCAATTTAAAGGGTGAGATGGCCGAAGGTTTGGGAACTGATCAAAACAATAACGAAGGAACAATGACTTCAAATTTGTTCTTTCCAAACACTGAAGATGTGAACAAGGAAGTCGTGAAGCAGACGACATGATGGAACGAAAAGCAGGCACAAAGGGAAAATGGGATAGGGGAGGGGAGGGGATTGAGTGTATGATCGTGTCGTGTGTAATCGGCTGAGAGCAAAATATGATCGAAGAATGACATAAAATATGAACAATATTTAAGGCACCCATTGAGAAAGTCACACAGAGGAGAAAGCAGTGTCGTCAAATGCTTGGTAAAATGACATTTTCCAAGAAGTCTTTCTTAGGTGAGAAGAAAAAATATATAGAATACCATACAACAGTGAAAACATGAAAATTAGTATCAAGTGTGCACGCAATAAACTTGAGAGAAAGAGAGAGAGAGAGAGAGAGAGAGAGAGAGAGAGAGAGAGAGAGAGAGAGAGAGAGAGAGAGAGAGAGAGAGAGAGAGAGAGAGAGAGAGAGAGAGAGAGAGAGAGAGAGAGAGAGAGAGAGAGAGAGAGAGAGAGAGAGAGAGAGAGAGAGAGAGAGAGAGAGAGAGAGAGAGAGAGAGAGAGAGAGAGAGAGAGAGAGAGAGAGAGAGAGAGAGAGAGAGAGAGAGAGAGAGAGAGAGAGAGAGAGAGAGAGAGAGAGAGAGAGAGAGAGAGAGAGAGAGAGAGAGAAAGAGCGAAAGACAAAAAGAGACAGGTAAATTAATTAGTTTATAGTTTTATAATAATATTATATTATTTTAAAGCTAACTCTCTATAAAAAAATCTTAAAAAAGATATACAATTCAATAAATCATTTTGCTGCTAATTTCCACACGGGAATTGCAATTGGTGAAAAAGATAAAATTGCCATTGGAATACATTACCTTGCAAAACAATATCAAGACACAGTGACCAGCGAGTATATTATCCTTTGCTTTCTTTAACTGATGTTTTCATAACTGCATGGTATTGGTAGCAAGGCAATTTTGTTGTTCTTGATTTGAAGGCATAATAATACTATTTATACATCGAACTGCGTGGCATGCAACCAATTTTTGAACTGCGTGGCATGCAACCAATTTTTGAACTGCGTGGCATGCAACCAATTTTTGAACTGCGTGGCATGCAACCAATGTCAGGTTGACGCCGCACACTTGGTTGATCTCCTCTTAGATACCGATGGGGGTGTATGAACTCCGGAAGTAAAGAATTTGAGGAAATGGTTTCAGTTTTATCCTTTCTTCATTATTCAATCTATTTCCTCGGTTTCATTAAGAAGAAACAGCCATCATCCAATTAGTGCCAAACGAGATGCAAGCCTAGGGTTGAACTTTGAACAGGCACATTGCCACGTGGAGCAGGTACATGTAGTAAGCCATTGGAGTATAGTGAGGTGGAGAGCCGGACCGGAAAGCGAATATTTCAAGATGGCAGAAAAGAGCAGAATGATAATAATATGACAGTTAGTTATAGTGAAAGGGAAACCAATTCAAAAGGCGTATTGTGATCACAACCATTCTTCACCCTGGCGTCTTGTGCCACATAGGCAGTAAAGGCATAACCATTTGCTTTTAAATTTAAATCAGTTTCGTTTCTTTATCTTAATCTGATTTAAAATGTTTTTAAATTGCCATTATAAAATCCTATATTTTATGAATTTTGCTCTTTACTTTTTATGATCTTGGGCTGATGTTAACTTTGATAAATTTCCTTCATGGATGAATAAAGTCTTTGAATTGAATTGAATAGAAAGAGGTTAAGATTATAAGAAGAAAAAGTTTTAACATCAAAGAATTTAAACATATGCGTATTTGATAGCTTCTTTTCTCTTCTTCTTTTTGTTGGCTGAGTTTTTAAAATTTCGGTAAGACTGACACTGACACTGTCATTTTATACATTATCGCGGAACAAACCGTAAGTCTGCTTTCATGAGCACGTAAAAAAATACTGGTTATTAAAATTTCTTGTCATGTTTTTATTTCTCTTGCACACCTTTTCGATTTCCTTTTTCTGGCAAATTTAAACTTTGTCTGAAGGGGAAAACCCAGACTGGCGCTAGATTTATCTTTTGTCTGAAGAGGACAACCCAGACTGGCGCTATATTTATCTTTTTTCTGAAGGGGAAAACTCAGACTGGCGCTAAATTTATCTTTTGTCTGAAGGCAAAACCCCAGATTGGTGCCAGATCTATCGTTTGTCCAAAGGGAAAACTCAGATTGCGCTACATCTATCTTTTGTCTGAAAGGAAAAAAAAACCCAGATTGGAGCTAAATCTATCGTTCGTCTGCAGCTTAAGTTTCTGCGCTCTTCTTCTCATTTAACCACAAAAAGAAGGAAAGAAAAAAGAATAAATCAATTGAATAACTTTCATCAAAAATGTATAAATGTATAAATATTAACTATACGATAAAACTCTGCAGCTTTCACAACTTACATGAAAAATAGTGCAATGTAACTCATTCCCGCCAAACTTGCATTTGTGTTGACTAAAAATTTCATAATATAATATAATATTGTACTCTCACAACACTTGTTTTACAAACCAAAATCCAATGTAACATTAACAAACCATAGTAAGGCGTTAACATGGAAGAGAATGTGCGATGGAAAAGTCATGATGGCGGCACACAGGAGATAGGTCGACATTAAGTGATTTGCAACCATGGATTGACTACGAACTGATATCTGACTAAACACAGACGAAGTCTATTATCTATTATCTTTCGATGCACTAACTCAATCTTTTAGCGCCATCGTGTAACTCTTGTTTCAAAAGAACCACTTCTACCGTCTTGAATGAGTTTGAAGACTCCCTCCCCCTCTCCCTTCGACACTTCCCTTTTCATGAGAGCAAAGAGAGAGCATCATGACATCTTATCCACATAGACCTAGCCTCAGCTTAGCATCTACAAACAATTTTCTTTCAGACGACAAAAAAAAAAACCTCTAACCAAAACACCACAGGTTATCTCGTATTACATACTAATGCGCTAATTTTCCAACCAGCCTCCTGAATTCCTAGCAACCACGACCATAGACTCTTCCACTGCAATTTCTCTTTTATTATTCGAGTTGATTCAAACACAGACAAGTGCAATGTGAGGAAGTACGAATTTCAAAGTGCATAGTTTGTAAACTTACTTTAAGTAGCCCATTCTGAGATATAACAAAAATTAAAAAGACAATAAAACAAGGGAGTCCCCAGCCATTAAATTCATTACAAACATGCCTGTGAATAATGTTGGAATACGATTTCTCTTTGTTATCAAGCTGGGTCTCTTGAACTTTGACTGCTGTTAACTCAGAAACCACGGTATCGGTTACGGAAGATATCAAGTACGATTATTAGATCAAATTAGTACTTGATGCCGAAGATACGCGGGCTTTTACGTAGTACTCGATACTGAAGCTATGCGGGCCTTTTATTGTATTGTAATCACCGGAAATGGATTAATTAGATCTGGTAACAATAACAATATTCGTGGATCGAAGGCAAAACAATCTTTTTCCAATTAATTGAGATACTGATTTGATCCAAGCGTTTATTCAATAAGAAATTAAAGCAGGCTATTTGAAATCTACATGCGAAACATGGAGGTTGTGACGGTCAATTGTTCCCGAGTTATAAGCGGTCAAAGTTAGAGACGTTCAGCTTTATATTTTATTATTGATGTCAAGCGTCTAAAAAAAATAATAAGAATCACACAAATAAACAAACTTAGTCAGGGACTGAGAATTGGTCAGTTTATGTCCACGTTTTGTAACAGCTGCAGTTACAGAGAAAATTGAGTTGGTGGTGGGAGTGGATGTCGGCTGTGGAGGAGGGGTGTGGTAAATCAAAAGAGTACCGTCCACGCATGCCATCATTGGAGATTGATTTACTTGTTCAGCGGAAGCAAGACAGAAATAGCTTTTACAATAAATTGGTGACACGTCAAATGTCCCGATCTTTGATTTCGGTTTTACACACCCACACTAAGGTGATTTCGGTTTACACACACCCACACTAAGGTGATTTCGGTTTACACACACCCACACTAAGGTGATTTCGGTTTACACACCCACACTAAGGTGATTTCGGTTTACACACACCCACACTAAGGTGATTTCGGTTTACACACCCACACTAAGGTGATTTCGGTTTACACATCCACACTAAGGTGATTTCGGGTTTTTAGTTTTTAGTCGGGTTTACATGAAAGCAGGACAGTGTGAGCCAGCTAATCCTCAGCCCATGGATCTGTGTTATTGTTTTAAACCATACGACATGTACCACTATATAGACGGCCTTGCATGTACCCATCTCAGGCATGGAAAACCATTTGTGTATTTGCATAATGTTTACATGTCCAAACGTACATAACTGAGATTCCTTTGGATAAAAAAAGTCAATGCGTAATTGGCTGAGTGTAACAAGTAAAATGATACGATAACTATAATCATAGTGATAAAATAATATGATAATGATAATGATGATTATAATGATAGTAATATTCACATCAATAAGAAATAACAATACTGCTACTGCTACTGCTACTGCTACTGCTACTACTACTTCTACTGCTACTACTACTACTACTACTACTACTACTACTACTACTTCTACTACTACTACTACTACTACTACTACTACTACTACTACTACTACTACTACTACTACTACTACTACTACTACTACTACTACTACTACTAACTAATAATAATACTGTTGCTAATAATAATAATAATAATAATAATAATAATAATAATAATAATAATAAAGATAATGATAATAATAACAATAATAATAATAACAATAATAATAATAATAATAATAATAATAATAATAATAATAATAATAATAATAATAATAATAATAATAATAATAATAATAATAATAATAATAATAATAATAATAATAATAATAATAATAATAATAATAATATTGATATTAATAATAAACTAACGTATGAAAAGAAATTCATCATAGCCTAAAACAGATTTGTGAAAAAAAAAGGAAAAAATGCGGGGAAGTGGGCTGTGAATGGGAAAGTTATGTGTAAAATCTGAAAGCCTCTCCTCACACCTATGACATGACCCCTATAGCAATATACAAAATTTCATTTACTTTCTTTTTCCACATCTTAGATAGAACACAGATCAGGACACCAAAAAGATGAGGCAGTTTAGGGACAAGAGGGGACGCAGGGACGGCGGGGGGGGGTGAGAAAAAGGACATTGTTTTTACTCACAACTCGAGAGCAAGGACGCATTTTGGTTATGATAGCTTTGCATTAGGCCTACTGAATCTTGCACGCCTGACATATATAATTAATAACTCACGTTCAATTCAATTTATGCAAATTACATCACATTTTTTTCTGTGTTAAAACAGATTTGTAAATAAAAAAATTTTCACGTTAGGATTGAACTTGTGTTTGGTATTTTATCTTATTTCATTTTATTTTAAACAAAATCTTATTTCATTGTATCTTATCTTATTTTATTTTATTTTATCTTATGTCATTTTATTTATTTTATTTTACTTCATTTTATTTCAATTAATTTTTTTAACCATTGTTTTCCTTTTTCTTTTTCTTCTTATTTTTATGTTTCTTAATACATTTTGTCTTGTCGTTTATAAAACCTATAAACATTTGTATTAAAATATTAATGCAAGCAAGTACACTTCGTTGACAAATGAAGAGACTTTCGAAAAGCGAATGTAAATTATTAAACTGGTTAAAGTTAAGTTTGTATCGTAAATAGGATACGCATGAACGTAAACTATGGTTGATGGTATTATATTAATATGCGATTTTGAAAATGAAAACTAAAGTGTGAAAATACGAAAAGCAAAATTATATTTAAAATAAGGAAAAATCTATCGTACAGAATAATAGAAGAATTGATTTTTCTTCAAAAGTCATCAGAATGATGCAGACATTTACATGATAGCAATAAGATAATTTGAAAGTGAAGTGTAACATTAGTTTATAGTAAGGAGTGTTCAGTAAAAGGGCACCGTGCAAGATGCAAGCAGATGTCGCTCTTTCTTCTTTTGGGTCGCGTTCAGTTATCGATTGTCTTGCGTTCTATCATTCTGATTGGCTAAACACCAACTTCTCTTCAAATGCTTGAAACAAGATGGCGTTTTTGGAAGCCACCAATCAGGTTGTGAAAACGCAGGGCATTTTGGAAGGCAACTGGTGACTAAAGGGTACCCAGATTCACCACTGATGTGAAATTAAGAAGAATTTATATATATATATATATATATATATATATATATATATATATATATATATATATATATATATATATATATATATAGGCCTCAGTGGAACAGAAAAAGACACTGTGTTTTTTTCTCCATATAGTCCACCTCTTATATACAAAAAAACCCCAAAAAAAAAAACAAGAAAACGAAGACAGTAGGAGAGAAAACAATGAACAAATGTGAAATTTAGAACGCAAGGAGTTGAAGGCTGCGCATAGTACGGCGCATATCACCTGAACCCACTGAACCCATGGAACCCACTGAATCCTTCACCATTGGTGAAATAAATGACTATGAATGCAGACCAGGCTTTATATAAAACGTAATGAACGGATAGCTTGGATTGGTCAATGGTGAGTGGATGGCTTACGTCTCCTGACTTTACTACTTTTCTGATGACTCAAGCCATATTTTGATGAATTCTGGAAATAAGACAAAAACAGGAGATTTCAATGAATTATGAAAATAAATTAGACAGGGCAGCAACAAGAAAGATTGTTCGAGAAGAAGAGTCAATGGGAAAGGTGAACAGATAAGCCTGTTATAATATATAAAGGGATAGCTCAGGTAATAGAGAAAAAAATAAAGAGATAAACACTAAACCAAATTAAATAAACAGACATATACATAAATAAATAGATATAAAGATATATAAACAGAGACACCAATAGACAGACAGATAAATAAATAGATAGACAGATATATATATATAGATAGATAGATAGATAGATAGATAGATAGATAGATAGATAGATAGATAGATATATATAGATAGATAGATAGATAGATAGATAGATAGATAGATAGATAGATAGAGGGATATATATATAGATAGATAGATAGATAGATAGATAGATATATAGATAGATATATAGATAGACACACAGGCAGACAGACAAACATGTAGATAGATAGATGAATAGATAGATAATATATAAATAAATAAATAGATAAATAGATAAATAGATAAATCGATAAATAAATAGAATGAAGTTTGTTTTCATTTGAAGAATGTTTACCAAAAATGACGTTTTTGGAGTAGAATTTTTATTCACCTTGAAGTCCCCGTTTAAGGATCGAAGTACTGACTCAATCCAATATCGTATACTGACTCAATCCAATATCGTATATTATATATATATATATATTATATATATATATATAATATTATTTGGCGTGTCGTTACCTTCATAGTTAATTTTGCCATCCTTGTCCACGTCGGCTCTCTCTCATCATGTCAGTGAGCTCCTTGTCGCTCAGCGGCTCTCCGAGGTTCTTCATGGCAGTCCGCAGTTCTTTGGCATCGATCACTCCGTCACCGTTTTGATCAAATACCTGGCAGAGACAGACAAAGTTGATGAAAATACATTAAATGTAGCTTGATATAATATATAATAAGTTTCTATATAATCATTATAGATGGTAATATGTTTCTTCATTTATCTCGAGGGTTTGGGCGAGAGGAGAGGTATAGATTAGACCTTTTCCTAACCTTGAATGATGTAGTGAACATTTTACTTGCTTTACAATCTGCAAACCCTTTCTTCATAATAATCTTTGTTAAAAAGTGGACGTCAAGAAGGCAATACTTGAATAGATGGGTGTAATAAAAAAATGTTCTGTGTAAGAAAATCAAAAACAGTAACTCATTTACAACTCCCTATGCATGGACTGTGAATAACGACACAAATGATGATGTCCTTCAAGATGATAATAACGCAAGCATTGAATTCATTTCCCAAATCCATACACTTAGTCATCGACTAGATGCCAGGTGGTGATCGTTTGGATTATAATATTATTCTAAGACAAGATCCACCAAGAAGCGACGAAACGCAAGGAGATCAACAATATCTACATCACGTATTGTGTCCACACTGTCTGGTTTAACAAACTAAACATAATTTTTTCCAACCTCGAGCATTCCAAAAAAGAAAACAACACAACAGAATGGAAATAGAGATACCTAGTCTCGGAAGTTTTCAGGGATGCCCAGAAAGAAGATTACGACGACACTTCAGCGGATGGGCCATGTGTAGTTCATAGGTAGGTCATAGGTAGGTTTAGGTAGGTCTTAGGTAGGTCATATTATGTAGGTTATATGTAGGTCGTAGGTAGGTCATATGTAGGTTATATGTAGGTCATAGGTAGGTCATAGGTAGGTCTTAGGTAGGTCATAATATGTAGGATATATGTAGGTCGTAGGTAGGTCATATGTAGGCTATAGGTAGGTCATAAGTAGTCATAGGTAGGTCATATGTAGGTTAGAGGTAGGTCATACTTGGTCACCACTGGTAGCTACCATTACGGCACAACCTACCTGAAATGCCATCCTGATGGCTTTCTTCTGCTCCATTGGACTTTCCTCTGATCGCTTCATTTCGTCTTGCATAAAGGCTTTGAATTCTCGATATTCAATCTTCCCATTTCCTGCAATGAAATATTAAAGGATCATGTAGTGAAATCATAGTGTAATTTTGTTCTTATTATTTATTGAGCTCTGGTCGTTTGACTGTTGACTTTAATCAAGGCTTATATGAATATGAATATGAATACGTATACGAATACGAATACGACTACGAATACGAATACGAATACGAATACGAATACGGATACGGATATGAATATGAATATGAATATGATATGAATATGAATATGAATATGAATACGAATATGGCTATGACTGACTATGACTATGTCTATGACTATGACTATGACTATGACTATGACTATGACTATGACTATGACTATGACTATGACTATGAATATGAATATGAATATGAATATGAATATGAATATGAATATAAATGTGAATATAAATGAATATGAATATGAATGTGAATGTGAATGTAAATATGAATGTGAATGTGAATGTAAATATAAATGTGAATGTGAATGTGAATGTGAATGTGAATGTGAATATGATATGAATATGAATATGAGCGACACCCAGCCTTTTATAGGCTCATTGTCATACTGATGTGTCTGGAGGAGAGTTTGCGTGCAACTTTCTTCCTCTTGTGTTTTCTCCTCTGCACTAAGGAGCGATTTTTCATGAAACGTAAAATGCTAGCTAGATGATATTTATTTTTCAAGTCCATGAAACGACTTCAAGCTTGACTCACAGTATCGGATTTTTGACCTGTTGTTACACAGTTACATCCAAATAGCGTCACAGTTGGTAAATCAATGACACAATAGTAATTTAGTGTAAAAGGAAGAAAGTTCCATACTCAGTAGAATTCTGATTTTAAGGCATACGGCATAATGCTGTGGTAGTTTGCCATTGCTTTCTACGCCACCTTTACTTTCACAGTCTGAAAGACCTGGCTACCTGGCTACTGGCTACCTGGCTACGTGGCTACCTGGTTACCTGGCTACCTGGCTACCTGGCTACCTGGCTACGTGGCTACCTGGCTACCTGGCTACCTGGCTACCCATTTTGCTGTTGGGTCGACAGGAGGCCTAAAAAAATGTCTCCGGGCTGAGGATCGTACTCAGGCCTTGTGGATGGTAGTCAACCGCCCTACCGACTGAGCTACCAGTACTTCTTAGAGTAGCAACCATAAATTGATGACTCCTTGCTTTGAATTAAATACATGTGCCTCGCTCGTTTTAATAGTTCTTAAATCAACCCATGTATCCAATTATGGTGAAAAAAATTAAACGTCTTTTTCGTCATGACTTTAAAACACTGTGTGGCGTCAGTGGTCGGAGTGGGGATCATGAAGTCCCGGGTTCGAATCCTGGCAATGCCAGGCCCGACGTCCTGTTCCATGGGACAGACGCTTAACACGTATTTCCCCACTCGGCACAAATGCAAAATGGGTTCAAGCACTAGAGTAAAATCCTACGTCAGACTAGCTTCCTGTCCAGGAGGTGATTATTATCACCTGCTCAGCTTCATGCTGTTGGAACTGGGATACATTCCGGCTCTATGGGCCATAACGGCCTTGGAGGAACTTTACTTTAAAACATTATAATCTGAATTCTTTTGAACTCCCTGCATAACGTGAACTCTCGAGGCTGTCGATCAGTTAGCTTGGATCTAAAATTGGCATAGCACGGTGTCAGTGACTTGTCGGTTAAAGCTATCGGATTTTGGATCGTGAGCTCGTCAG